>JAPYZO010013282.1:0-13952 GCA_030522905.1 Torymus flavipes
GTCGCCAAGCAAACGGCGACGGCGAAAGTCCGCTTTCTCCCTAGTTATAGTGGAGACCTCGCTCGAACTAATTTTTCTGAGCGCAGGTAGGCGTCCCATAAAGTGGGATAGGAGAGAGATGGAGGAAAGACTGAAGCTTGTTAAAACTATTTTTATTTTATTTATTGTTATGACTCTATATATTTTATCTTATTGTTGACTTTTGAATCTTTTATAAATTGACCAGTATTATTAGTTTTAAGATAGGGACGTTGTTAAGTTTTAATATTGTAAATTTGTCATCTAGCCCGATAGACTTGCTTGCAAGTAGGGTTAGATGACGAGTGTACCGGGACACTGATCGCTGACCGGGAAATAGGTCTACCCACGGGTACGACTCAGGAGTAGCCAAATGCCTCGTCATCTAATTAGTGACGCGCATGAATGGATTAACGAGATTCCCACTTGGGTACTGGTACACTATGCGATTATAAGCCAAGTGAGCCACAGTGCCCGTCATCCAATTGGGATGGTCTTGAACGGTCGTTACACGGCTCTCCTCTACCATTCCCTCTTGGTATGTGTTTGGTAATGTCCTGATCTTCATACGTGCTTAGTAGGCTCCAGAAAGAGACTATGTGTGTTTAGTATGGAGGCCGGAAGGTACAATTGAACGGAGAGGAAGATTATGGGCAGCCATTCACCGATGCATATGGGTATAGCTTCATGAAGAGCCTCGGGATGTTTCCACATAACGTGTTCTAACCCCCGGCGCCACTGAAGCAGCCTCATGCAATGACTATGTCCAGCATAGCTTCACCGGGAGCTCTGGGCGTTCCTTATGCCCCCAGAGCATAGGAAACAGCTGGATTGGTCATCCTCGAGGTGTTTGGATGAGATCTCGTGTCTCTTCTTAGTAAGCTGTTGCCTCTATTACGAACAGGACAGTCTGCATGTATTATGGCGGGAGGGAGTATGTATATAAAGACGTATCTAAGGGTTGTCCTCAGGGGTCGGTTTTGGGGCCCTTAATATGGAATTTGCTAATTGAGCAGTTATTGAAGGAACTAGTTGAGGATGAGAATGTGGGGAGTGTCGTTGCGTATGCCGATGATTGGCTGATATTAGTATCAGGGGATAGCAGGGAGTAGTTGCAAACTAAGGGACCGGCTATAGCCGAAAGAGTAATGAGGTGGTGCAGGTTGGCGAAGTTGGAGGTGGCTTGGGCGAAGACGGAGGCTATGCTTTTGAAGGGAGGATTTTCTAGATATTGTAATCCTAGGATATCGGCAGGTGGGCATAGAATAAGGTTTGCACTCACTGTTAAATATTTGGGGGTGAACTTCGATGAGGGGTTGAAAGTTCACACCCATTGTAAAGGGTATATGGAGGGGAACTGCCTTCCACTATTTAATAGGTTAAGGGGGGTAAGTAGGGGGATAGGCGGGGTGGGTTTCAAGACCCTTTTCGTGATTTATCAGGGGGTGTTCGAAAATAAGGTAGCCTATGGGGTAGGGGCATGGCATGTTTTGAGTGACAGGAGGGATTTGAAGAACCTGCAGATCTTGCAGAGGTCCTGCCACCTCCGGCACCGGCGGGCCAGCTCGGGTACGTGGCATCGCTAAGCCCAAAGAGCGGTGAGTTTCCGCCGAGGCGTCAGCCCAACGACTGACCCTACGGTAGTTTGGTTTTAAATTCAACTATACTTTCCGCTCATACATCTTATTCTATATACAGTTCATAGGGCCATTCTTACCATTCTTTACTTTGGCCCTCACTCCCATTCACATTCAGTTGAGTTCATTTGTCCTGTCGATAGCCATTCGCGCCCTGATAGAGACTCTCATTCGGAAAGCTCTCTCCGCGAATGCGCACATGCTCTCATAGCTTTCCCGTGTAGAGATCACTTCTGAAACATCCCATCCATTCTCTCTAGGTGCTATGTTCATGCTCTCTAAGTCTGGAAAGTGCGCGTACATGTCAGATTCACATAATACATGGGTCCAATTTTCGTTCTCATTACCAAATGCGCAGCTCGGCGTATCGCTTTTACCCCTTTCGTAGAGAAAGAAGTTAAGACTGCCGTGCCCCGTGAGGAGGTAACAAACTCTGAGGCTAGGTTCGAAGGGAGCCGTGAGCCAAGAGAAAGTCACTTCCTTGATCCATTCGTCCGTCACTCTCCTGTTGATACAACTGTCCCATCGTCGTTGCCATTCCTCATTTGCTCTCTACTCCAACAAGTCGTATATACGCCATCCGTCCCTACCTTCCCAATCTGCATCACTCACTAAGTCTAACTCACTCATATCTAAGCCTTTGCGCACTTTGTACCTTCCTGCTAGCCTCAAGCACTCGACGTCCCACGGAAGCATGCCGGCAATGACCTGCATAACCTCCGTGGAGACCGTCCTGCATACCCTAGTACAGTCGTACAAAACTCTCCTTTGGCACCTGTTAATCTCCTCACGCATGCCCTTCCACTTCATCAGCTCATGCCATACGCTTGCCCCGTACATTACCATAGGTACGATCAGCCCCTTTACTATTACATGGACTACTTTTTTCTTTAGCCCCCAATCTTTTCTTATGACTCTCCTTAACGTACCTATGATTTTCTCCACTTTATCTCTCATCTGTTGCACATGCACTTTTACGCTCATACTCTCGACAATCCATACACCCAAATATTTCTGACTATTTACAAATTTCAACCTTCCAACCTTCCTGTTGTTTATGTACACGTGAACTATTCTATTGGCCATATCTAGCTTCCCTTTTAGCATCATGCAAACTGTCTTATCCTCTGAGACACTCACACACGCACGCATGCCCCATTCATACACGCTCTTCATATATTTTCCTGCTATGTTTTCTAATTCCTCCCTGGTGTTAGCACCCATGACAATTGCTAGATCGTCCGCATATGCAACTATATCCACGCCCACCTCGTTCAATTCATTCAGAAATTCATTTGCCCCAAGATTCCAGACCGGGGGCCCCCGATGGAGCCCTGAGGGCATCATCTTTCGACTCTCTTGGATACGTTTTCGGTCCCGTTACACGTATACACTTTTCTTTCTCTGAAGTAATCATGCCATAGATCTAATTCTGCAGTCGCATCATCCGTGCACTTACCATCTACAAAACCATACTGACTGTCGTTCCATTTCTCACCCATGCACAACATTAGTCGCCCTACAATTATACTTTCAAGGACCTTCCACAGACCACTTAGTAGGCTAATGGGCCGATACGATCTCGGGTTGGTAACATCTTTATTTTTGCCTTTCAATAGCGTTATAACCCGTGCTTCTTCCCACTCTGTAGGGAAGACTCCCTCACTAATGCACCCGTCATACATTAGTTTCATATACGACTGAATCGCTCTACTTGCGCTTGTAATTATGCGATTTGTTATGCCGTACATACCAGGAGCTTTCCCCACACTCATTCTGCTCACAGCAGTCTCCAGCTCATCTAAGCGAAACTCACGCTCGACCCCATTGGCATCGTCATTCGCATTCCCCTCCCTGGTAACAGGAATGCCATCGTCCGGAGGAAAAAACTCATCCAAAAGCACTCTCGTCGTATCATTCCATGTTTTCGTCCACCCATTTTCCATTCTCAACGTACTCACACTGGTTTTACTATTTTTTTCAGACATATTTTGTATACTCGTCCCCACGCATCTCCATTTCCTTCTTTCTTGACAAATTCCTTCCAATTTCACTCCTTTGCTTCTTTTAGCATATCTTTATAAATTTTCATCCTTTCTTTCCATTCAGTCCACTTTTGGCGTCCAGGATAACCAGATCTTCTCCTTTCTTTTTGATATGCTCTTCTTAAAGCCCTGACCTCCATTCTCTTGTCTTCCAAATCACCGGTCCACCAAACCAAACCCTTTTTCATCCCAGCTCCCTTCGTCCTCTTCATACACCAATCATGAGCCTTTTCAATCCATTCATGCCTTATTTTTACTCTATTTTTCGCATCGAGGTTAAGGTACACAGAGTATCCCAAATCGGACGCAAAGGACTGTAAGTAGCATTCATACTTCTCCCAATCGCACTTCATCTCGCACCATCTCTTACATCTAATTCTGCTTATAGGCATCTCTGCACTCCTCTTACTTATCTTCAGTTTGATCAGGTTGTGATCACTAATATTTAGTTCGTCTACTAGGTGCCATTCAAAATCATAGACGCCGCCCTTGGAAATTGTGACATCAATGTCACTATCCCCATTTGGACCGCTAAACGTGAAAGCGGACGATGGCTTATTCAGCACATTCTCGCTCTTTCTAATTATCCACTCTCCGAATACCTCACCTCTAACTTTAATATACCAGCTCCGTACCATGTTCTTACCGTGCCATTGAACCGAAGTGGCATTGGCATCCATGCCAACAATCACACACTTTCCATTAGCCACTTCAAAAACTCTATCCATATGCTCCACGGCCGCATCCACCCTTTCTTTCACACCGCAATACAGAGATACCATGTAGACCTGACCTATTTCACCCTTTAACCGTACGCATACTGCATCTTTAAACTGACATTCCTGAACCATCATGCATTCATACTTATCATCCAACATTAATATGCATGCACGCCCAGATTCACTAATGAATTTCTTAATACCCATTAGCACACCACACACCCTATGGTCATAAACATACGGTTCTTGCGGAAGGGCAACCTGGATTCCCTTGTTTAGGAAGTACTCACATAGGTCACACATTACGCTATAGGCGTGCATGAAATAAAGTTGTTCCACATTCATCCCTACCCAATTTTCAATTTCCTCAGTCGCCATTGTTACGTTGTCTAAACATTCTCAGTATCCATACATACTCCAGACACGTGGACGACATCGCTGAGTGCCCAGATGGGTGTCGTCGTGAACGGCAGTTACTGCAGTCCTCCGACTCCCGGCAGGACGCCGCCATATGTCCAGGTCGGCCGCACTTATAGCACAGCCGACCGTTCTTACAATCTTTGACGCCATGTCCATAACCCATGCAATTGAGACATCTTAACACCATTTCCCAGGGACGAACCCTGTAAGACACCCAGCCTATATAGACTCTCCCCTTATTTGTCAATTTATCCTTATATATTCGTGGCATTTGCAAAATTACCCGTCCATATCTATCATTTGCCTTCGCAGATCTTCATACAACGCGCACCTTCTTCTCAAATACATCCTTTGCGATGACGCCGCTAAGACTCTTTTCGTAGATTCCATTCAGTAGATGGTCGTCAGTCATTTCATTAGGGACATCAAAAATTACAATACGAGGATCCAATTGCTTAGGCTCCTGTGCCCTAAGGCCAGCCTCGCCCAGACTCGTATTGCGAGCTAGGAGCACGCGATCGGCCTCACTCGGAGACTCCACAACAACATCACCTCCTCTAACTGGTCTAACCGTATTCACGCGTACATTTTCTCCCGCATTCATGACTTCGTTCATTCGTTGCGTGCCTTGGGCCGGGGTTAGATCGTCGTTGGCACCTCTCACGATCAGAGCGAAGGATTTCTTCTTATTCTCATTCACAACACTTACTCGATCCCTAGGCACATCTACGCCAAGCGTCTCTACCCTGCCGCTCATATCCAAAACTTTCTCCGCAATACTCCCTACGCTCAGCACGCATCATTGTGTTCTCAAGTACAAGGTGATGGATGATGGCCTCAAAGCGCGAGGCTTGCACCAGCGCCCTGCCTGCAGTATGCCGCGGCATATTGTTCTCACTCAATAAGATTCTACAAACATTTTTGGTGATTGTCCTAACTTCCGCTAGTAGCTGGCCGTAAGCCTGCCCGGGATCACAACTACTTAGGTTAGAAACCTCCTTATCTCTTTTTTCCAGGTTCTCCGCAGTTTGACGAACATCACAGTCAGGTGTTTCCATCTTTATTTTCTTGATTTTATCAGAGATATCTTCGCATACCACGTAGACCTCTTTCTTTCCTCCTTTTACCCTAACCCTACCACATTTCTCCTTCCTCAGTTTACCATCTTGGTTTAAATTATCTGTGAAACCGTCCAATTCCATCCCAGTCTCGCCCTCAATCAGATCCTTCAACGTTTTTCTACTGACCTCAGATTTATCGACTTTTCATACGTCCCCAGCATGCCCCAACGAATTGTCGAGACTGATTCCTACAACTGTACTCATTATACTCTTTTGCTTTCCGTCACCTACCTTTTCACTGTCCTTCGGAGAATTGCAGATGGGGACCTTCCCTGCTTTTGTATATCTTGCTTTGTACCCCGGGAATGCTAGCTCCCGTCACATGGACTCAGGCAAGCCAGGGACCACTTGCGAGCCACCTGACAGTGGTGTGCTGCCACGCGCCCGCCACCCAGTCCCCAGATTGTCCAGGTCCACATGCCCTGGCTGGGGGAGATACGGACAAGCTTTTAGAGTGTAACGACCCATTGCGGTAACGGCCTGGGAATCGGTTGAGTCTCCAGCATTAGCAACTACGGTTGCGTGGCCAGTGCCGAGATAACGTGGAAAACCCAACATGTCACTATCTACCTTGGGCGAACGTAGTCAGAGGGGAGCGCACTTGGAAAAATTCAGTGCCTGTTGGCGCCCAAATTTTCCCATTACTCTGGAACACCTTAAGTTCCATCTATCTTGCGACTGACATTAGCAACCGAAGGATTATATCCAGAGCAATGTGTCCGTTTGGTTCTACAGGATAAAGCAGTTTCGCCACAGGGACGGACAGAATAGTCCCACCTGTGCCCACGAGGAACCACGGGGAGGCCTGCTCCTAGAGTCCCGCCTGGACTCGCACTTAGAAGATTGTTGAGTTTGAATGGATGAAGTGGGTGAAAGAATGAATGAAGTTAATGTAAGAATGAATGATGTACCTATGACCGCGAGGTTTGAATGTGGACGGGTCTTCACACCCTCAAGATGCCAGCGCAAGAGACTATAACCGACCTTGGGCCGGTTCCGGATAGGTAGCTCCCTCTCGATGTTATTGGGAAACGACTCACTTACCCGTCCACTCCTAGCACTGCGATGAATCACAATGGGGGGAATGTACGTTGCCCAGCGAGGACCTGGAGGAGGTGGAGTCGTCGGCTCCGAGGAGCATAAGGCCGTAACAGCTGCTCACTTCGACTGCTCTTTTCGGCGTAATGTGCCCTGTTACTCAACTTCCCTCTTTCTCAAGAGGTCGATGTAGTAATCCTCGAACATTGAAAATACTTCTTTTTCAAGAAGTCGTTGGCGCTCGGGCCGCCATCCGATTCCGGCCGCCCTTAAATTCGTAGCAAACAAGGATTTCTCATCACCGTACCCGGCACATTCGAATAGAACATGCTCGGAAGTTTCTGCTTCCCCACATATACAAAGGGAGAGTCTCTGCCTAACTTGAACCGGTGCAAATGGGACGCAAATTTCCCGTGGCCGGTTAAAGCCTACACAACGTAATGACTCGGATGGAGCCAATCCGTGCATTCCCTTACTCGCACGAGATAGATAGGGAAAGATAGGGACAGTGGATATCTCGTTAATCCATTCATGCGCGTCACTAATTAGAATCGATTAGACGACAGCTAACATGTAGTCAGTGCTCCACAACACCGCGCATCTGACTTTTGTTAATATACATAGATCTATAGTAAATATAAATTTAAACCTAACTTGATATATAAAAAGAAAAGAAGGTTGGGGTATATAGTATAGGAAGGATTTGAGGAAGGTGGAAAGAGATAGAAAGGTTGCGTGGTCTGGAAAGAAATTTTTCCTATATAGGGACACACATCCATTTTACAACCCCTACAATCCGTAACACACTACAAGCTATTAACTATACTCAGTGTTTTTGATGTTTGTTAAAATTTGTATTTTCGGAGCGCACTGCGGGCTCAATAAATTACCTCTGCACGATATCACATCGCGTAGCAACACTTCCACTTGTAAGTCGAACAGCCCGCACGCGTGGCACAAGACTTTTTCACTTGATCCTTCGTGTCTCGTTACCGGTGTCCATTCACTCTGCCTCTTTAGGCCTGGTTGAAGTTCAGATACGATCCAAGTTGCACTCGGGTGGTGATACCTTGCAGCTGGGCCCATGAGAAGCCTAGCCACCGCAGAAGGGTTTCCGACGCCGCGCACTAGACTCCACGCCACGTGATGGTGATGGCCCGGAATTCTTTGAATGCATCACAGTGGCGCCAGTGCCGTCTTATTTGCGTGGCCAGCTCTACGTTGCCTTGATAGTATTCTTGTTTCGCTTTGTTTGTTTCGTCACAAGGAAGAGCTCCAGACACAACTTGGATGTCTATGCCGTAAAGTTGCCATTCGACCTACCGCACCTCCTTCCTCGGTCAGCACGCTGGCTACTGTGTCGACGATGCAGTTGCGCCTGAGAGACCGTCCGCCATGTGCGATCGGGCAGTTCTGGACAATGTGCGCTGTGGTTTCCACGGCCTGGCATTCGAAGTGACACCCAAAGGGAAGCCTTATCTCCGGTCCCTCGAAGTTCTTTGTCTGGATGGAAGACAGTTGATTAGCGTGTGGATGTATTTTATCCAGTCTTTACCGGGTATGGCCACGTAATCGTCGTTAAGCCACGATATCGAGGCACTCGCTCTTCCACACTCGCGCAGCTCGTATCCGTCGGTGGACGTATGGAGCTTCAGTGGCCACTTGTCCGACACCGCTTTCCTACTTCTGCAGAAAGAATTGATCATACACTCTATCCAGGCGATTCAACAAACCATTCATACAAAGGTTCCATACATAGAGCCAAGGAATGGACCCCTTCCAAACACGTTTAATCATGGCGGACGTTATTCCATCGAGCCCTGGAGCCTTTCGCTGCCGTAGAAGATCCAAGGCAGTTCCCAGCTCCCCCCATGCATACTCTACTGGCAGATATCTAGCCCCACCATCCACATCTAACGTTCTTATGCACGCCTCTCTTTTCCTGCGGAAGAAAGACTGCATAACCACATTCGCACACTCCATCCATGTAACGGCACATCCATTCTCCGTCCTGATTCCAACAAGGTCAACACTGCGACTTTTGCCACGACACACTTTATACACACTCCCCCAGGGATCTCTATTGCCCTTGCAGCCAAAAAAGTCCCTCCAATCATGCTCAAAATTGCGTCTCTCGCTTAGCCACGGTCAATTCATCGGTCCAGCAGGTTACACCCTTAGAACCTCTGGGTGTCAAGCGCTTCATGCATACTTCATTCACTGCTGTAATCCATTCAGTCATCACATTCACCATTTGGTCTGAGGTAAGGTCGGAGTACCTACTCAGACCAAATTCATTCACTTTGTCATACAACTCATTCACAGATTTCTGCTTATCCACTCTGTTTTCATTCCACCTCACGAGAGGTACAACGTTGTCAGCCTCCTCATTCGCTCCGTGCAACATGCAAATTAAAATCGCATTGTGGTCACTTATGCACCAATCAGGCTTCACCTGCCATTCAAAATGACAATCCGCCCTGGAAACGGTGGAGAGAGTAACATCAATGTCACTCTCCCACCTAGGATCACTAAAGGTATAGTAGACACAAGGTTCGTTCAGGACGGAGACATCTGATTCACACGCCACCATCCACTCTTCCAAATCCCTTCAACGCTGCTCACGCAGTGTCCGCCTAAATTGGCCCTTGCTGAACCGCATAGGGCTCGACACATTCGCATCCATTTCTATCAAGCACTCAGCTTTTAATTTTCCAATCAAACTGTCCATGGCCAGCAGATAGGGTGAGAAATCGTCATCCCACGTACAGTACAAGGACACCGCATACAATTCCCCAAACACTCCCTTAATCCATACACACACACCATTCTCACACTGCCAATCATCACCCAATAGGCACTCGATGGAGTCCGTACACACCACCAGGGCCGCCTTCCCAAACACACTCACAAATACTCTAAAAGATCCAGGCAGTCCACATACACGCTTGCATCGAAGGTACGGCTCCTGTATCAAGCATACATCTATCCGTTCACGCAATGAACATTCACCCAAGTCACACATCACACCGTAAGCCCTTTGCGCATTCACCTGAAGCACACGCAATTCCCCTAGGACCGCCATTTCAAGTGGAAATCCTCGCTCTCCTCCGGGTACTCGGGTGACAGAGCCAAGTGGCTCCACTTCAGATTACGGGAACGGCAGATCTTGCAATCTTCGCGAGCCTTACAGTCCGCCCCTAAGTGACCCGATTTGCCGCATTTGTTATACAGCCACTCACTCTTGCACTCCCGTAGCATGTGCCCATAACTGATACAGCCATAGCACCGACTGACTCGCTCGTAATCATTCACACGGTATGCACCCCATTCAACATACACACGCTTCTCTACCCGGAGTCGAGTCCAGATGTTGGCATCAACCTCGATAACGATATTACCGAGGCGAGCTCCAGGATTCGACTGCCTGCTCACCACTTTCACACACCTGTTATACACTTCACATTCAACCACACTATTCAAATTCTTTTCATACATGCCGGCGAGGAAACATGACTCGGTCATCTGATTCGGCACGTCGTATACAATCATATGGGGTCTCACGCGGGAGGCATCATTCACATTCAAGCCGGTCGTCTTTTCCAAAATGAGCCGGCGGAAGCACTCTCTATCATTCACACTAGGGATCTCGATGACGATACCCCCATTTCTTGTAGCTCTCATACTTCGTACACGCACATTTCCACATCCTTCAATTTTTTTCACACGATCCATCACATTCTCACACGTCTATTCTCTACACCTTTCACAACTAAGGCGAAGCTGGGCTTAGCAGCAGACGCATTCACACTAGGCCCACCAGCCCCTCTCCCCCGTTGGAGCTGAGCGGCTTGGTAGCCGGCCACAGGCATACCCTGTGCAGCTAGTCCCGCGTATGAGTCTACCGCAGGGGGAAGAGTCGTCATTCGAAATTTCACTGCTTCCGTGAGCTTTTCACTCTAACTTACCCTACCTCTCAAGTTCGCATTCTCGCAAAGTACGTTCATCATCAGGCTCTCATACTCACTCACACAGCCCAGGATTATTTCACATGCAGCCTTGCCGACTTAACTGCTCTCCTTGAGGATAAAGCTGCGAAGCCTATCCCCAATGGCTTTCAGCTCGGTCAACGTCTCTTTCTCTCCGTCAGTCACGCTGTTAACATTCACACTATTATTACATTCATTCGTCACAGTCGACACCACCTGCACCCCCTCAAGGGAACTGGGACTCTGGCACTCACGGAGGCGCTTCTTTGGCGCCTGGCCAGTTGCCATGCGGTCAACGTTCACACTCTACGCATTCACTTCCAGATTCACGTCGTCTATATCCATTCCTGTCTTCTCATTCAGCAATTTTTTCAGCTCGGCGTTCTCCACTTTCCTTTGCCTTTCTTACTATACTTTGCACTCTTAGCACTCGCACTATCATCACTCTTTCCATCATCCTCAACCGACAAAGGATGGTTGCGCACAGCGGAACGCGAACGCGAGCAGGGGTTCTCACTCGGCCGCGAACTACGCGACCCCGGCCTACGCAACAATTCTTTGTCCTGCCCCATGCTGAGCACGGGGAGGACCTTACGTACTAACACAACAGGCAAAAGGTATAATACTCACTCGTATCCAGCGGAGGTAGGGTAGACAATAACACAAAGAAACACGTAGATTGGACGGAAGCACAGCCCCCGCTAGTGCAAAAAGCCTGCAGGGAGAGGACGAGAGGAACACAAGGGCACTTTCCACCTGGAAGGCGGAATTAAAGCGCGCTGATGGAGACAAGACCAACCTAGTGGCACTCGGGGAGACTCAGGCAGTCGAAAAGGCAAAAATTTCGAAATTCCAAATTGAGAATAGGAACCGGAACAAGAAGAACGAAGGGTCAGAATGGAATGGCACAGAGTTGAATGAATCGGGGGGGTGTGAGGAGTTATGACCTACATTGTGACAAAGGCAGAGAAACCTCCCTCACCCCCTCACTCGCAACTACCAGCTCAGCATCAACATCCTTACCTCCCCCAGCACTCTGCTGCACATCTCCGGCCTGTAACGCCGCACTCTCCTCGTCTACCTCCATATCCTCATCACAAAAATTTATTGGTTTTAATTGATTCATCTGGTTCTTCGGTTGCTTACCTGGCCACTCATTCCAAGAATAATGGACCAAGTTCGACAACACATTATTTTAGGGACGAAATACACGGACCACTGAGGCAGTGCGCCCTTGCCCTAGCTAGGTTATAAAAAAAAAAATTGGTGGTTTCCACGCAGCCTATTGAGCTAGCGCGTATCCTCCACACCTTTATTTCTCATACCTATTAATTTTACATCATACCTATTATATTCCTTAAGGACCTCACTTTTGCCTACAACTATTTCCATACCTTTCATCCATCCCGCATTCGCCCAGGGTTATGCCTGTGGGGTGGGGAAAACCTATAGGCAAACCACGTGGGATAAATCCTAATTAGGAAAACCCGCCCCGGGATTGTCGGTGTATTGGAAGAATTCAGTTTAGATGTCTAGGTCACATTCCGTAGGCTTAGACACCGAAACTGTATTTATCAACACCTACCACTTAGTTTGTAAGAAGACAAATCAACACCTAACCGATCACACGAAATCCAGACACCGAAAAACGCGGTCACCCATCCAAGTAGTAACCGCGCCCTTCTTACAAGTGGGCTGAATCTCCTAGTGAGGAACAAAAGTAAGCAAGTCTTCAATACTCTGGCCGACGCGGCTGGCGCCACTTGGGGCTTGAAATATAAAGTGCTCCATGTGTTGTATAAAGGAGTTTTTCTCGCGGTTATGTGTTACGCTTGTGGTGCCTGGGGTAATCTCATCCAAAAACGGCAACACAAGTCTATCATTTGTGAGCAAAGGTTTGCTCTCCTGAAGGTCACGAAAACGTATAAAACAGTTCCTAACGATGCCTTGCACATTATGACAGCTTCTATGCCGCTTGATTTGGCCATCCGGGAGCACTAGCTTCTGTATCGCACTCGTAAGGACTTAGCGGTGATGTTCGCCTCTTGCACCTTTCGGCCGAACGACGACAAAGTAGAAGCAAAGATGTTCCCTCACCGTTCTCTTCTTAACGAATGGCAACGGCGCTGGAAAGATTCTGACAAGGGGAGACTGACTTTCTTCTATGTGCCGGATGTTCGAGTAAGGGAATGCATGGAGTGGCTCCATCCGAGTCACTACCTTGTGCAGGCTTCAACCGGCCACGGGAACTTTGCGTTCTGTTTGCACCGGTTCAAGTTAGGCAGAGACTCTCCCCTTTGTATATGTGGGGAAGCAGAAACTTCCGAGCACGTTCTATTCGAATGTGCCGGGTACGGTGATGAGAAATCCTTGTTTCCTCGCCGGTATGTATGAAAAGAATTTGAATCGTGTGGTTGAACGTGAAGTGTATGAAAAGTGTGTGAAAGCCTGGAGCTCGCCTCGGTAATATCGTTATTGAGGTCGATGCCAACATCAGGACCCGACTCGGGGCAGAGAAGCGTGTGTATGTTGAATGGGGTGCATACCGTGTGAATGATTACGAGCGAGTCAATCGGTGCTATGGCTGTATCAGTTATCGGCACGTGCTACGAGAGTCCAAGAGTGAGTGGCTGTGTAACAAATGCGGCTAATCGGGTCACCTAGGGGCGGGCTGTAAGACTCGTGAAGATTGCAGGAACTGTGGTTCCCGTAATCTGAAGTCGAGCCACCCGGCTCTGTCACCTGAGTGCCCGGAGTTTAATTTGCGATTAGAGCGTATCTGGCAGTCCTAGGGGAATTGCGTGTGCTTCAGGTGAATGCGCAAAGGGCTTACGGTGTGATGTGTGACTTGGGTGAATGTGTCGTAGAAGGTATCTGAATGGAAGGCGAAGGATGCCTGACGATCACGATGAGATCAACCATGAATGGAGAGTGTCTGAAAAAACGTATAAAAGGATGATACATG
>JAPYZO010013284.1:0-13642 GCA_030522905.1 Torymus flavipes
ATCGAAAAAATGCTATGTGGTAAGTGTGCCCCAACAAAAATTTATTTAATTTTTTCGACCCCATTTTTGGGTATAAATCCGTAGAATTGCACATATACGGCGCCTCATTCATCTAAGACCTCGTAAAAAGTCGTGAAAGAAAAAATAACGTGCGCGTGTTTCCTTGGCGCGATCAGGGATTCCGCGGACGCGCGCGCGGCCGGTCGCCGGCTTATCTTCTTTCGAGAATCGACAGGATAAAGCGCGCTGATGAGCTTTATTATGCTAATATCGCTGACGTGATCTTGCGCCGCTTTGACGCTATATATGCCGCGCTTGAATATATATACCTACTCGTATGTGTGTGAAGTTTAAGCAGCTGATCTTGGGGAACGAGGGTATGGTGATTTCGAGGGATAGTTTTGTCACGTAGTTTAGATATTGGAATTGAAACGATAATTTCATTATCGATGCTGGAAGATTCAGTATTAGGAGGGCGAATTATTGCAATCTTGTAAAATACTATAGACATTATTGAGCGGTGAAATATAGATTTATGATTGAAAACATCATATGGAAAATTAACCACTTCTTTTGTATTTGCAGATCAACAACGATCCGAACATTCTGCCGGAGGTGAGGCTGGTGATGCGATGGAGCGATACGAGAGGCGAGACCGTCGAGGCGACCAAGGCGATGATAGACATGATCTGCGAGGGAGTCGCCGCTTTTTTTGGTCCCGAGGGCTTCTGCTATGTTGAGGCTACAGTCGCGCAGTCCCGCAACATACCCATGATCAGTTACGTAAGTATTTCTGTAAGTAAATAATTCTGTGCGGCTTGCCTACTTTATGTATTTCAAGAAATATGGCCGATTAAATTAACATGTAGAATACAGTAAGCGAACCCTTTTAAAACCCTTTAAAAATTCAATTCAAGTGGTAACAGCGAGCGTCCAACAACCAAGCTTCGCAAAAAAGAAAAATCATCACAGCTACGGAGAACTAGGCTCTTTAGGAAAAGTACTGCGCGATACCAATGAAATTCCCGTTTCGTCGCGTGCATCCTCCTCGCTCACTGCGATATAACCTCTCCGAACACTTGCATACATACGCACATCTCACTCGAGCGTGCATTCACACGCGCGCGTCCTTTTGCTTTTGCAATTGGCTATCGTCGATTCAGCTTTATTCGGAAAATAAAATCCATGCTCCGGACGCGTTCCAGTATTACCGGTCGCTGCTGCACACTTATCTCTCTCTCCCTCCTTTTCACAGTTTTTTCCCACTCCTCTCGCCGCCCCCGAACACACACACACACACGAAAGTTCGACCCGGTACACTTTGCTAAGCTCGCGTCTATAATAATACATAATATGAGAGGGCGATTGTATCTCTGTATATGCCGATCGAGTTTTATTGGCTATAGATCGAGTGTAACGGCTTTGCGCTCTCCGCGGCTCGTATAGTTGGATTACGCGCGCGAATTACGCTCGCGTTCGTTGAGGCAGGTCGGAGTCGAGCGCGCGTGCGAGTTGAGAACGGTTTTTGGTAGCTGCCGGCGATGTATGCCGATTTTTTGCTACCGCTGCTGTATAGTACTGTTCGGGCAGTTGACGTTGTGAAAGGTTTCACGAAGTGGCGTTTTTAATGACAGGTGTGTTACGTTCTTAAAGAGCTTTTGTATAGATGCATATCGGTGTTTAGAAAATATAGTGATGTGTTTTTTTTTCTCTTTATTTACCGGTAGGGGGTCATTATTCTTTTTTTTTTCTCTTCGTATGTGTTATAAAGAATTTGAAGTATTCATTGAAAAGGAATTCTCGTCGTTGACTCGGCAAATCGTACTAATTGTATTTATTAGTGAATAAAAAAGGTGTATAAGAAAACGTATAAAAAAGTAATTCACAGAGAGAAAGAAGTAAACTCTTATATTAAAGGTTTTTTTTTCTGCAAAAGTTTTTTTAAGCGCGCTTGAGTTCTCTTTGTAGAAATTCTTTCTTCAAGTGTCTAATATATTTTATGCAAATTATTTCTATAAAGAATAATTTATTAATTTGTTTTTTCTACTCCTGCCATTTCCACAGCTTACAAATAGGAAGTTTTACTAATTGTAATTAAAAGTTCCTTTTACATTTCTTAGATTCTTCATTTTATGAGCAGATAAGCACAAAATTATTATAAAGAGAAATCATATAGATTCTATCGAATTCATCGCCCAGGCGATTGAATAAAATAATGCCTCTTGTAGCTAAACGTTGACGTACGTTCACAATAAAATTATATACATAAAGTAAAGCCAAAAATAGCTGTGTGAAACTACACACCCACGTGAGGCACATCAGCTAAAGTGCGTTTTACGGGTCGAAAAGTTAAAGTTCCTTTGAAAGCGCATCGGCACTACCAAGGGTTAATCAATTATAGCAACAAATTAACTTCTTAACTCTGCCGTCATCGGCTTCGACAATTAATCGAGCCACTCGCGCGCGCGTCTGGCCAAGAGCGAAAGAGAGAAACCGGTCTTCCCCCCGCGCGTTTTCGCCATTAAACTCGCGCGGGCGCAGCACGACCTCAAAGCGCGCATGCGCGACGGCGATAAGCTCGATAAGCGCGTATTTATAGCTCCCGGGGGAGAGGAGAAGCGAAGGAGAGAGAGAGAGAGAGAGAGAGGAAAAAAGCGAAAAAGAATGCCGAAAGAGTCGTCACGTGACATCGCGAAATGCCAAACTGCAAGCGCGGCGCGTACGGCTTTGAGCATTAGTCGTGCCAGGGAGCAATTACAAGCCACCTGTTGGCTGTACGGGAGTCTGTTTATATGTGAAAGATTTCGCGTTAAGCGCTTTGATGCAGAAAAAGCTTTTGAACCTTTCCGTTCGGTATTTCGCCTCTGACTTTAATTTCCACTCTTTATATGAAAATATTACAAGTATATAGTTTATGTTGAATGTAAATAAAATTGCACTCCCGTTGTGTGTGAATAAAGCCTGAAGAGGTCGGCAGACCAGACCGACGAAACGTCGCATAACATGAAATCTTACTCTTGATTTCATACCATTGCCTCCATCCAATCGATCAAATATATGAAAAACTCTGTTCTATCATAAAAAGAAGCTTTCTATAGAACATTTAACTATGCAATACGCCAGCTTTATAAAAATTGTAATTATCCGGAACTTTAAATCCCGACAGATCCAAACTCTCCGACAAACACTATTGGAGTATTAAAACTCTGGAATATACGGAACACCCTGTGTATGTAATAAGCAAGCTCGCAAACGCGTTCGGAAATTACAAGGACCTGTGCGGCGGTTTAGTTGGCTCTTATAGTCGAAAGGCCCGACAGCCGCAACGGCACGGCAAGCGCGCGGGCTCCGAGCTAAGCAATAAGGTCGTAAATCCTAAAGCCCCGTTTAACATCTTGTAAAGTCACTGATCCGGCGGCCTTGAGTGTGTCGGTCTCTAAGACAGTTTAGCCGATATGGGTGATTATAGCGCGCTAGATTGTCGCTAATTATTTCTCGACCGGTTTGCGCTCTAATAATGACGTTTTGTGCACGACGCGGTTCCATTTTCGCGCGAGAATTATATATCGTTAATTTTATGGTTAATTAAAGTTTAATTAATGGCGCACTGATATATACATTTCACCCAATATTATATGCGTTCAAGTAAAAATTATCTGGAGTTCTTGAACTCCGAAATAATTTAATTCGGAGCATTCGGTTTCATAAAATTATACTATACTTGTCTTTTTTCGAGATATATAATATGCACTCCACAGTCGAGAGATACGAGCAACAACACTTTATTTTTTACAGTTATATCAATTTGCATATAGATAAAAATAGAATTCGCTGCAATTGCCGAGGAGTCATAAAAACCGCATGCAGCATTATATTTACAAGATTTAATTGAATTAAATGCAAGGAACGCATCGACGTGGAATCAACGAGCATAATAGTAGAGTGAGAAACTTCTATGGGCATATGCTGGAAAGAAAAAATGCTAACGAGTTACATATTTATATGTAGAAGTAGTTTTACATAGTAGCCTTGCAAAATAAATAAAAATTACGAGGGAATATTTATGCTTCAGAACTACTTAAAGAAATTTCAATTTAATTAAATCTTAATTATAAATAATTCATGAAAGCGTCGAATATTATAGAAAAATGTAACAACAATAATTATTGTTTATTGTACATTATTCAAGTAAATACATATTATAGTAGAAAGACAATTTTTACCAACTCTCGAGTCGTTCGACTTAAACATTTGCTTTCAACATCTATCAAACGCATCGAAAGCACGCGACGCAACGATTACTGTTAAATAGCTTCATCACAGTCGCTCTATTGCAGTCTAGCAACAAAATCGGCTCGCGAGCTTTCTAATTTCATTTACATGCACTTCGCAAGCGTCTCTGTCGCACATTGAAATCGATGACGCGCGCATCGCTGCTGTTCTATCCCCGCCTATATAGACGACTCACCAGTGCACACAGCGAGTAAACAAAGTTCTCTAAACCTGTTGAAGCACTTGTTGAGTCGAAACTTGGTTCGTTTCCTTCACCGAATGAAAATACTACGCCTCTCCAACCCTCTCGCTCGCTCGGAAAAATCCACAGAGAGCGCTTAATTGCGGCCGTAACATTTCCAATGAGGGTGGAGTGCATATAGAGAGAGAGAAAAAACGGCCTCGCGGAGGTAAATAGCGCCGGAGATAAACCGGGAGGAGTAAAAAGGAAACGTAACCAGCAGTCTCGAAAGCGCCGACGCTAAGTGACAGAAGGAGAGAGAGAGAGAGAGAGANNGCTATATACTCGAGAGCGGGCCATTGAAGAGCCAGCGCTCGCTCGCTCCCCGCAAAAGGAGCGATATTATTCTATCGACGGCGCATTTGCATGAAAACTGCTGATTCCCCTGACCTTCGCGGTGTCTATTTATAGCGCGAGAGAGGAGGAGGAGAGGAGAACTTGTCGATGCCCCGCCACCGCCGCCAGGTAAGCGTCCTGAGCGAGCAAACCCGGTCTTTCTAGCTCGCTCGCGTGCGCAAACCGTATATACTTTCTGTCTCTTTCTCTCTTTCTATATAACTTCGATTCGCTACGCGGCGCTCGACTCGTTTTGTTGCCTGCAGGCTCGATTCGGTCATCGTATATTTGGGTTTTCCACGCAATTTTTCCGTGCTGTCAAAATTAGTGGGTCTGGTGTTTCCGGATTAGAATATATCATAGTTGGTAAGATTAAAAATACACAATAATATGCGATAGTTTTGAATTGTATTCCAGTGAACGGCGCGATCACTGGTCGAACAATGATTCGTTAATCTGAATACAGCTATAAGCGGTAGTCAGAATCGGTTTATGTCACAGAGCGGCAAGTATTCAATTTCCTCATAACTCGATGAATGTTCTGGCCATAATTTAATTCCCGACCGGCCGCTGCTGAAATGTTTATTGTCGCGATGCGCGCGCGCAAGAATTAATCAGAGCAAATTGATGGAAACATTGAGATGCACGAGGCGCGTGGAAAGTTTTTGCCGCCTCTCGACGCAACGATTTAATCGATATACGCTTTTCTGCATCTTGAATTTTCCTTTCGGCATAAATTACGATCGCGTTCTTTTTTCTTTTTCTTTTTTTTTGCAGCAGCATAGTATCGACAGCGAACCACTACAGCACTATACTCGTTCCGCGTGAAATTGGTTGGCGCGAGGCCAAAGTCGCCCGGCAGCCAGAATATCCTCATAAAGCACTTTTTCGCTTCGCGGAACCGTTATACAGGACTTAATCTAATTGCCCCTCGATTTTCATTCACATTTAAATTGGAAAATCAGAAAAAATTGAAATGCGATTAGACTCGCGTGCAAATTTTACGATCCTCGGTCGAGTGATTCGGACAGCTCGCGGCTATACAGCGCTCGAAAGCTGAAAACGTATATTAATCCCGGTGACATTATTAATCAATTTGTACACAAGTTTTCGATTGCTTCGATTTTCAGCAATTACACATTAATCTAACACTTCGACTAAAAGCATTAATTCGCGTAGCCGTTATCTATACAGATACACGTGCGTATATAGCAGTCGTATTTCCAGACGTGCTGGTCTGTAATTGAAAATTCAGATCGCACGCGGGGCGACGAATTTATCGACTCGCGATCGTTCGAAAATAGTCGATCTGCGACTATTTCTGGCTCGGCGAAACCTTGTCCTCCCCTCTCTCTCTGTCTCTTTCTCTCTCTTTCGCTTATGATCCGCCCTCTTTCTTTGCACCCATAAATCCGGTCTACTATCTTTGATTTAGAATGCAATTGCAGTTAAGGGATATTCTTTTCGTCGCGGTCCGTTGCACACGGCTGATTCGAGAATGAGTGGCGATTTTATAGCGCGCCGTATTGAACTATATTTAGAATTTTGTTTTCCTTTTCTCTTTCGCCTCTCTCTCTCTCTCTCTCTCTCTCTCTCTCTCTCTCTCTCTCGCCTCTTTCTTCTTCTCTTATTGATACCTTTTTGTTTGTTTTGCCTTTGAAAATACCTGTGCCTTATTTACAAGCCGATCTATTTTCAGAATTATTATCGCGTGCTTGTATCGCTGGTCAACTCGATATCGGTGTCTACTGATAGCTCGACTTTTTTCTCAAAGGAAGTTGATTAATTCCTTAAGTATGATTTAGATGGCGGATTTTTCTGTCTTATAAATATACTTGCGCGAGATGCAACACATCAAAAATTTTCTCTCTTTCCAATTATGCGATTCTATTTGGACCACGCGCAGCGCAATAAAAAAATTTCATAGCACTTTTACAACCGGTCATTTCAATTCTAAAAATGACATCTCGCTCCAACAGTCCTACAGCCCACGCGCTCGCTTTTTACCCGCAGCAACACTTTGATTTCACTTTTATAAGATCCCCCGCAAAAAGATGTTTGTACCCGGCGCGCGGGTAGAGGAACGTTTATATACGAGCACGCGCGCGCACAGAGAGCAGAAGGAAAACAAGCGCGCGCGTTCATTGAGTCCAATAAAAAGCGAAGCCGAAGATTAAAAAGTGAGACCTTGCGCATCCACGCGATACGCGCTAGCGTATATCCTCTCGAGTGTAAACGATCTGCTGCTGCCTGGAGAGCTCTGCGGGTTTACGACACGCGCAAGCGCACGGAGAGGTTTTCTACGCTATACGGTTCGTAAGAAACCGGTAAATTATGTAATAAACGTAGGAAACCGGCGAGTTCCTTCATGTATAAGTATCGATAACCTATTTTTCTATATTTACACGCTGAATTTGCATAAATAGACGCGAGTTTGTTATTAAAAGTAATTAACAAATGAATGGCCACTTTCGTCATATTTTTTATGCGCGACAATCCGCAGCAGCAAGCAGCTTTCAGCCATAGGCAATCGTTATTTATTTCACGTCTTACAGATAGAAATGTTCACATTATAAAGTAGGTTTAAAATAAATCGTGCGCGCAAGAATCGTTACGTGTACTCCCACGATGTTACAAATTAATTTCTTGCAAAAAAAATTGGAATAAAAAGAATCGCTAGAAAAAGGCCGTGAAAATTAATAGTTTAATTTCATTGAAAACAGCGGAAAATATTAACCCGACATATCATAATCCGAGAATCATCAATATAAACGCGACGACCGACGCTGCAGCAACACTACTCAATCGGACGATCGTTCCCGATATAGATCCCCGCGATCGGCCGACTTCTATATACAGCTCTCCTGCTCTCTCTCTCACTCTCGGACTCCCGTTATAATTATTTGCGTAACCGGGTGCGCGCGCGCGCGCGAGGTCAACTCTCCGGGCTCTATACAGCTCCTTCGCATTGTCATCGCCTGTACGGTCTGCAAGGAAAGCCATCGCGATGAGCATCAGAGGGGTTTCGCGTGCGATATCTGATGATTTTGCAGAAAAAACGAGCGCGCGGCGGATTGTGCAAGTAATTGGTGTCGTTGTTGTTTGTTTTCCTTGTGCACAGTGTGCACGCGAGGCACGTGACTTTTCGAGAATTTAGTGTAATTTTTGTTAACCCAGTAATTTATTTATTTAATTTTTAATTTTTGACCTATTATCAGCAGGAATAGATTACAAAGCTAGTGCATTGTTTCAAACACACAATAAATTCCATCAAACTGTCATTGATTTGGCATGAAATATTGAAAAATAAAACCTTTACACTAAAGCATATTATAGATGCTATAATTTACGGATGTTTTCTACTGTCTCTAATAATAATAAATTCGTCATTGGAAGTAGAGCACATTCGAGCGAATGAAATTGATAATAAAATGCCACCGCGTCGAGTACAGTCTAATCATTCTTTCACGATTCTAAGATATTAAACCTACTACTACCAGAGTTTAATAGTTTTGTTTGCGTGTCTATCGTCTGATTTTATTGCGCACTTTTTGCTACACCCAACCAAGTGTTCCATATATATTTCAGGAAAAAGTCGATTAATTCCCATCTACAGAGCATGCATATCATTACACATCGACATTGTTTGCGCTGCGCATTTAAATAAAACTATAAATAATACAAGAGATAGACCTCGGGGCAGCAGCGGAGTTTTTGCGCGTTGTCGCGGCAAGCGCCGGCTCATTAAAGAGCGAAACTGGCGTAAAAAGGGGGCCGGGCGTGTGTATAGTCGTTCGCGCGCGGCCTGATTAAAAGTCGCCGCTCGCGGAGAGAGAGCCGGTCTTTCCGCCGCAGCGTGCACGCGCTCTCCCTCAATTAGCCCTTAATTGGTCGGGGGGCCGTCACGCACTTTCCTCGCGCACGCACGCACGCGCGGAATTATTGTTCTGCGTGCACGCGCGCGCCGGAAGAGCGCGCCAAGACGCGGTTGCAAGCGTTTAGAGCCCGGGTGACGGCTTTTCCGAGGGTTTATTCCAAATGACACAGTTTCACAGAGTCGCAGATAAGAGTGGATGAATTTCAGTTAATCGAAAGAATAGTAGAAAAAACAAAACGATGTGTGTGGTATCTGCTACCCTGAAAAGTATTATAAGCTTATAAAGATGGCACACGGCTGTTAATTTTATTTAAATTTGCAATACAATGAATACTTCATCGATCTCATGGACAACAATCGTTAAAAATATACCAATAACATATGGCATCACCGTAATTCTAATTTAATCCGTGTATATATGCTAAACAGGACGCAGACATCAGAAAGAAGACATGCAGTAAGAAGACGTATTAACTCCCCGCAGCCTAAATGAACAGGGGGGAAAATTGCGCAAACACGCCTACACTCGCGTCCGCGTACCTCTCAGCTCGTGACCGAGAATCCGCTTTAGCGCACGATCTAATGGCTAAATAATTACGATCGCTCGCTCGTGCGATGTCACGCGCGCGCATTAGCTCGAACGGTGGGTATATAAGTTCACCGTGGACACGTGAGAATGCCGATGTAGGCACTTTCGATTAATTTATCACGTGAATTCTCTCTCGTTTACGGAGAGTTTGCCCAACACGTGCGAGCGCAGTCTCGGCGATTTTAGAAATCGAGGGGAAAATTTATGGTGGTCGCGACCGAGAGGCTTAAAATAGCCTCGCGTGGATAAAAATAGTAGGACGGAGGTAAAACCGATCAAAACATTGGGAAACTGGGAAAATTTAAGGTCTCGTGTGTTGTTATGTCGCTCGTTAGCTCTTAAGACATTCTAATGTATGGATTAGATGTAACAGCAATCCCTTTTAATCTTCTATAATGTTTCGATTGAATTTTTTTCTGGCTGTATTTGACATGTTTGGAGATTAATAGCATCGAAGTTGATTGAGTAAATAGTTTTGTTTTTCATTATAGTAAATATTTTATGGAGATCGGATGGAAAAAAAACAGTAAATAATCAAAGTTTGAGATTGACACATTCTTAATTCTTAAAAATTTGAACTACATGAAACGTTGTCCCGCAAAACCAATCCCGCAAAAACTTCAGACGTTTTCAACGAAGACGCACAAAGATATGTTCGCTGAGATTTTTGAAGACGACCACAGAACATGCCTTGCACGTCGAGTATCAAATGAATATCCCTTGAAACTACCACGTTTTCGAGTTATACGCATCGCCGAATAGACGGATCTCGAAGAACCGGATTCGCGATAACTGCGGCGATATACACATTGAACGTGGATTTCCATTCCCGTCGTCTCGCGTTACGAAAATTGACCCGAGATCGTTTGATCGCCCGCACGTGCCAAGGATTTCACGCCTTTTCGATCATCTCGCAAAAAGTCACGCGATCGTTGTTTTCATCTTTTTTTTTCTTTTTCTTTCTGGTAGCTTTTGGTAAATAGGCGGAGTACTTGTGTTATCTGCATTTGCACGTATGAATAATTTCAATAAGTATATAAATATTTTTATATATTTATACTGGCATAAAAAAATCATAAAAATGCGTAATGGAAATACACAAATGCACTTTAAAAGAAAAAGAAATAAATAAAAATAGCTTTATACGGGTACGTAGTTTAGATTTATTTTTCGGTCAAAAAGAGACTGTCGCGGTTTAAATAAAATATGGGGCAATATTGTATTTTATAAGCTTCTTAGTATTAGCTTTTACTATTTTATAATCTGCTTTTTCGCACAAATATGATATGTTATTTCGCATTTTATCATCTGCAAAAATTATTAATTTCAAAATCAGAATATATCATATATTGTTTTACCAAACATAAAAATAATCAATGCCAGAGCATTCCCGTAACCAGAATCGAAACAGTTAATATAGTCCAAAGTTATTTTTAATCTCTCACGATATTTTAGCTTTCCCTAAACTACCGACGGTCGTCAAACTTGATCTTTTCCGACCAAAAAAAAAAGAAGAAATTTCGTTTTTAGTCAACAGTCCACAATCGTTCTAGTTCTCCTCTGGCATCATATTTTTGGCATCGACGGCATGACAGCGCAACGTATGCGCCAAAGAAAAGAAGGAAAAAAAACGGGACCGACAAGGCACGTCCCGCGTCTCTTACCGAAGAATATGGCGCTTTTTCGCTCTGCACGCTCGCGACGCGCGCGGGGCTCGGTAAAAATTGAAATTCAAATAAGTGAAGAAGTTTCAAGAAATGCAAATATCCAGCGAGAGACCTACTTTATTCGAATCGGAATTTCTTTCCGAACAAGCGTCGTCGCCGTGTGCTGCGACTCGACGACGTGCTTTGCCATGTCATAATACGTGAAAGATGTGCCGGGAATGAGAGAGAGGTATATATATACGCTTGTATATATGTGTGGGAGAGCACTCGAGCTTTCGTCGTCGCGCGAAGTATCATGGCTGTGGCGCCGTCGCCGCGGCCGACGAAAAAGGTTATTAAAACGAGATAACACGTGAGTCATCGCGTAATGAGGAGTTATTTTTACACCAGAGTATCTCTCTCTCTCTCTCTCTCTCTCTCTCTCTCTCTCTCTCTCTCTCTCTCTCTTGCGTAGCGACTGTATAATATATGCACGATTTTTAAAGAGCACGCGACGCCGCGGCAATTTCTCTTTAATAATTTTAGCCTTGCGAGCGACGCTCGGCTACTTACGTGCGCGATAAATTATAATTATATCGAATTTAATAAATATTTGATTAATGTTGTACGTGAATTATTTATGATATACTGGTGTAGCGCGCGCTGCAAAATGCGACAAAAACGTCATTTATACAAAGTGAATATTATTTGTAACTCATTAAACGTCGGCTGCACGATAATGAATAAAAATGCGATTTCCACGTAGTCTATTTTTAATTCGTTGCTAGTAACAGTGCTGTGCCTGAATTAAAAATAGTTTTTCCCTCGGTTTTTGTCAGCTGAAAAGTAAAGTCAATCGAAAGACAATGCGAACAAAAATCTGTCAAAAAATTCACGATCGGCTCAAAACATTCCAGCATGCGCATATATTCAACGCGATTCTCGGATCCCCAAGAGCGAACAATGAAAACGCGCGCACCCGTCGTATCGTAATTACAAGGCGTAGTTATTCGAACTCCCGACCCAAACGCATAATACGCAGCACACGCCCGCTTCGGAAAGAAGTATTTTCGCGTGACTTATAGAAAAAAGAAAGGAGTCTGTAAGTTACGCCGATAGCGCGTGCAACTATAATTTTTCTCGATCCCCACGTTGTGCCGTATAGTCTCCGTGCAGAGCGGGCAATATATTAAAACTGGAGCCTTACCGAGCGGCGCGCGCAGGCCGGTAATTACGGGGAGAAATATTGCTCTCGCCGCCGCGCGTCTCTCGTGCGTGCGCGCGCGCGCGCGTAGATCTGTAATGTGCGAGAAACGAGGGAGGGAGAGAACGGCTGCTCGTCGGGTAATCTTAATCAAAATCAAGCGTTAACTACCCGCTTCCTCGGCAATCTCTGTCCAAGTAAATAATAGCGGCGCGCACGCAGTCTCTTTTACCTTTGCGCTAACTTGTTATATAGCTGTTGTACGCGATATTGCGCTGTTTATGTAGACCCCCTACAAGAATCGAGACATTTTGCACTTTTCTTATATATATAGATACTTTTGCGCAGGCGCAAGAAAATTATGATCGGCTAAATATAGATGCAAAAGTGTGATAAGAATGTGGTTGAATAAATATTTTCAACGTGTCCCGAGACATGTAGGGTATATACCGCGGTGTTGAATTTATATTTTCATTTTATCCTCATCTTTTTGGAGCTTGAAAAAAAGCAAGCCGAGTGTGCTTGTACGCATAAAGTTACCTTAAATAAAATTGAAAAACAACCATACGAGGACAGTTTGAAGACAAAGAATAATTTGCACGCAAATTTCTTTGTAGGCAAATAAAACTGCGCGACAAGTGTAATTATTATACGGGCCGAAAATATCTTAAACATTTCTTTCATTTGTGCAACGCCATATATTTTACATGACTCACTATGTCGGGAATTGGAGTGCAAGCTTCAGCCTTTGTTTGACCGGAAACCTAATTACATGCATATATATTATATCATACTCATGCATCTTTGTACGCATATATACCGTGATATGGCGCATCTACTCGAGTCAAAATATGATCACCCGCAGCGGACAGCGATGAAAGAGAAAGAGTGACGACGACGAAGGAAAAAGTCAGCGATCCGCAACGAAATCATCGCGTCGAATTACAGTTGAGAGCGTGCAAAACAGTTAATTTTATATTTGTAATATATACACACATACCTCACTCGTTTACGCACACATGCATGCACGTGTAGATTCAAAACGCATTAAAAGTATATATAAATATATATGCATTGGATTCATCACATTAATAACGCGCTCGCGCGACTCTCAAATCCGGTACGCACGCTCATGTATACATATAACGCGCTGCTATATGGGAGCGTTGCGCGCGCGCGTACGCGCATAATGTTTTATGCGCGTTTTTATCGCTTATCTCGCGGCGATCCACTGTCGGCGCACCGACGTATCTCGATTTATCTCTCTCTCCCTCTCTCTCTCTTACTCGGCACCCACCGCAATATCGACTTAATTTGTCCGCTCCTCTCGCTCCCACTCCTATTCGCAGATACGATCGCTCGCTGCAGCAGCAGCAGCAGCAGTTGTTCATAAAGTTGCGCGCGAGCCGCTTAATGTCGCGGTTCTAAATATAGAGCCGTGCTCTCTCGCGCGGTATTGCGTGACTCTCTCTCTCTC
>JAPYZO010013285.1:0-17452 GCA_030522905.1 Torymus flavipes
GGTTGTTTATCACAATTGTATCACGACTGTTGTACAAACTCTTTATGAAATCCTCATAATAACGTACAGATATAAATATATATATATATATATATATAGCGCGAAAATTAAAAAAATAAATATAAATGTATATTAATGTATCTAAATGTGTATATCTGTAAATAACTGTAAAAATTTTCAATACAACTATTCAAAATGTAAGAAAAGATATTATAACGTAAAAAGTGTAAATTTTTGTAAAAAACGTATATAAATGTAGATAAACGTATATAAATGTATATAAACGTATATAAATGTAGATAAACGTATATAAATGTATATAAACGTATAGAAATGTATATAAACGTATATAAATGTAAAAAATGTTACAATTACAACTTTTATATACACTTATTTACATTTATATACCTTTTCTATTTCTTTCGGGGTATATATATCTATAGCTATTTTATCTACTCCTACGCAGTGGCAATAGATATATAGATTATAAAGATATAGTTTTATTTTCATCTTTTCGAATTTCGAGTCGACATGTCGTGATATGTCAATGTCAATCATGAATATGCCTGATAGCGGACATTTTCAAATATCTCTTGAACTGAAAATGAGATTGCTTTTTGAAGGTGAACAAATTTTTTAGTAACAAAATGTTAATTCTTACAATTGAAATTTGAAAAATTTGGATTGCCATAAAATTATTATTTCTCTGTATTCATAATGTTTGGCTTTATATCTCATAATTAGGATAATTTTTTAACGGATAAAAATTAAGTAATTGCGGTATTATTAGTAGGCAGCGTAATTTAATCAATTGCAAATAGCTCGAAAACTTATACTTTTCATTCTAACCACACTATAACCTTTGCAATTGTTTTAATCAAATGGTTTTGTATAACCTTTATACTTATATCTACAATATAAGTACAAGTGGATACGTACAAGATGTACTACAAAATTTAAATGAAAATTTAAAACAGCAGAATGAACTGCCAGTCGAAAAAACGGGATAAAAAGCGTGATAGCCGTAGGTCGATTAAGTTTCGCTGCGATTACTCGTCGACACCACTCAAAGTACTTCAATCCAGAGGATGGACGCGTGTAAGTTCTGGCCTAGGTACAAATTTTTTCACATTTGAATTTTAGCCCTGTTATTTACATATATCATTGCACGGTATTTTTAATCTGGATCATGTAATAGCTTTTATAATGTATATGAGTTTATTTGTAGTCACTGACTCTAAGATCGAATTGTAACCTAGTTTTAATTAAGCTATCGGCATGTGATTATAAAAGATACCGTTACTTAAATTTTGTCATTTATTTTTGTTATTGAGTTTTATTTGCATTTATTCATTTATAATTGAAAATCTCAATTGCATAAAATTTCGAGAATTGCTTATATAAGTGTAAATAATTTTCTATCTAATTACCACATTTAGTTACATTTATATACACATATTTTTTACATTCACATACATTTTCCACTTCCATCAAAGTTAGTTAATACTACTATTATTTGTACTTTTTACATATATATTAAAAATAGCGAGCTCGAAATCGAGCTTGGAAACGAGTCTGAATTAAATTCGAATAACCGAGTTCGATTTTGCTCGATACGACGTTACAGCAGAATTAAATGCTAAATATTTGGCTGCCGCATCCTCGCATAAAGTATAAAAGATGCAAACGATAAAAATGTAGTATTTTCGCTAATTCTCAGATCCACGATGTCAAAGATACAACGTGGGACCTGTGGTGGTGCGACACAAGCGACTTACGCTTAGCGTTGGACGAGCTCCGGTTGCGGCCGCAACAGCGGGTTGCACACTTTCGTAACCACGGCGAGCTGACTCGTAAGAATTATTTGTATCGCAATCTACGCAGGTATCGCCGACTGCTACTCAAGGCGGGCAAGGGCCGCGAGGCTCAGCTCTGCGATGCGATGCCCATCACCTTCGAACTCCCCAGCGAGTACCGCATGCTCGTCGAGGAGTATCGCCGACGGCCTGGCACGACTTGGATAGTCAAGCCCGCCGGTGGCTCACAGGTTGATATAATATGGCTGCTTGATTTTCAACAATACTTGGAGTTCAGAAAGCTTATATACCTATGTATAAGCAGTTTGAAGTAGTATAAGGAGATTTAGAGCCCTCATATTATTTTGATGGTTCCTACGAAGACAATTGGAGCGAAGTAATATGTATGCGACGAAGAAAATTACGCATTAAAGCGAGAGAAAAAAATTACAACTCCAAAAGCGCGACAAAAATTATTATAACTCTAAAAATGCAGCCAAAAAAATTATTATTAAAAAAAGTGCTGTAAAAACTATTAAGTACAGACAGTGCGGCGAAAAAAAATGACATTCCAAAAATGTGCGGCGAAAAAAAATTACTCCTTAATTCAACATAATATCAGAAAAAAGCATTTTTAGTAGCGCACTCGATTTTGCGATGTTATTTTTTTCGCCGTACATTTTGAGAATGTCATTTTCTTCGCCGCACAATTTGAGGAGTAATGTTTTCGCCGCACTGTTAAGTATAGCGGTTATAGTTTTCGCCGCATTTATTGATGATGTCATTTTTTCGCCGCATTTATTAAAGATATAATTTTTTTTTGCAGTAATTCTTTTAAAGTTATAATTTTTGTCGCACTTCCCATCGTAATTGTTTTTGTAGGCACTGTCGATATATAGTCATGAACTTTTCTAGACACGTTTTCTTCTTGTCGGTATTACATTCTGCAGAACAGCAAAAGACAAAATATAAAAAGGATAATATTCGAATAATATTTAAATTTATATAGGTGTAATCTTAGAGCATTAGTCGACAAAAATATTGTTTTTCAAATAAGTATATAAACTTAAAATTCGTTTTTTTGTACTGAAAATACGATTTTTCACCTATCGAAAAAAATATTGTTTATAACTCGGGGGCCAGGAAATCTTTGCATTTTCTGTACTTGTTACGAAATACTATTATTGTATATACCTAATAATAGTATTTATATATCAAGAAATTCACAAAAAATTTAGACTTTAGGCAGCCTCAAAATTGGTCAGAAAAATTTTTGAGACACCTTCCGGGCGTATTCTTTCATTTTGTTTCTCTTTCTTTTTTCCCTTGCTTCTAATATACTATTTTCTTACTACTGTACCATTTTCTGGCAAAACGTTTTCTATACTTCCGCCCGTATGGAAAAAAAATAAACGTAGCAAATCGTATGAAACCGTAGGAAACCGTACAAAACTGTAGACAACCGTTCCAATTCGGACATATTTCGTACGGTTTTGTACTGTTTCTTACGTTTTTCGGCGGTTTCTTACGGTTATCTACGATTTTCTATACAAATATATTTACATATGTATATCGAGTTATGAGATTTATCTTGAAATGCATACAAAAAATTGTTATAATAATCCTATAAATGTTGACTCCTCTTATTCCTGCTTACAGGGAAAAGGCATATTTTTATTTCAACGGTTAAAAGATCTCAGTGATTGGAGAGCAAAGGAATGCGTGATCTCGCCTGAATCTCAGGACTTAGATACCCCGATATGCCCACAGTCTTTCGTAGTTCAAAAATACATCGATGATCCCTACTTGCTCGGAGGTTATTGCTTTTCATAAAATAATTACATTAAAAAATTTGCAAATTTTCTAAAAATAATAATAATTATTTACGAGAAAAAAATTCTTTCATCATTTCTACTCATTATGTGATATGTATTCAGATATTTTACTGGAATCACAAAAAAAATGATAAAGAACTGCGAAAAAATGGTTTCATAATAAATGGAAAAAATTGTCGAATTTCACTTGATTATTCACTAGGAAAAGTATCATGCGTGCAACATTAATGAAATATATCTTCTAGCTTGATTATTTCACTAGGAAAAGTATCATGCGTGCAACATTAGTGAAATATATGCGAATTATCATTTTAAAATAACGTTATCACAGAATTTAAATATGAAAGAAATTTTTATACATATAATAAAAAAATCAAGCTTTTGGCACATAGAAAAAGCTGTAAAAATTTAACGATGGTAGTAAGTGCACTCATAGTATAAAGTTTCTAGAACCATTGCAAAAAATTAGAAACAATGACCGAATTTTTTCTCGTTTTAGTTTTGTGTAGGTATAGTTTTATACGTTCTTCTTCCGCTCAGCCGTCGAAATATTGTTCGAAGAAAAAAATGTTCAATGTTAAAAAGATGTCTTTAATTAGTTTTAGCAGAAGCATCGAGCTAGATTTATACTAAAAATTAATTTTTGACACATTAAGCTTAAACATATAATCCGCATATATTTTTCATATTTCATTCTTTATATGATGCTATATAAATACTATAAAAAAATTCAACCCATTATAGCATTTTTTTTAATTTCTTCTAGATTTCATTTTTTTTTGTTTTTTCAATCATTGTACATTTTTAAGTCAATAAAAAACTTGATAATAAACTTGATAATAAACTGGACCAACTGTGCACAACGGCCTGTTTTGAGGTTGTAAAGTTGTATTACATTTTATGGATACGAGTCCGTTCGCTCTACAGCCGTAAAATACAACCTTAAGGCCATGTAATACCGTGAATTTCAATATTTTTTAAATCAACATTCAAACGTTTATTTAGAAAAAGACGAACGTCAAAATGTCAGCGTTTAAGATAGTTTTGTACATCCCCACGCTGCGCTGTGCGTTGCACTCATATCCATAATACGACTTATTTTCCAGTTTTCATTGAAGATTTTACATCCAGACTAGTTTCTGTGCTTCGCATGGACAAGCTAATAACTGCAATAAATTACTTTAAAAAAACTTACATAATTCCATATAGAAAAAAATAAGTCTAGTAAATTATAAACTATACGAACTGTAGCAAACCGTAAAAACTTGTACAAAACTGTACAAAAGGGTTGGTTTTCAGATAGTTTGCATGATTAATTTATACGATTTCCTATATACATTTTCATACAGTTTTTCGTACAGTTTTGTACAGTATCCTACATTGATTATTTCGATAGAAAAAATTTGTTATATACGCAAAAAATTTAGGAATCGTAATAAAATGTATAAAAGTATATAAATTCGTACGAATCCGTAAATAAATGTACAAAACTGTACGAAACTGTTATATTCATTAAAACGGAAATGTACATTTTCTTACGTTTTCATACATTTAAATTTTTACAAACAAATTTGAGAAAATTTATAAATTGTATAAAAACCCACAAAACCATACAAAAATGTACAAAATTATACAAATTTTGTCCGTAAACCAACAGTTTTCTACACTTTGCTACATTTTCCTACAATTTTCTACGGTTTTCTATGATTTCCTGCATTTACTATTTCCATATGGGATAGTTAAAAGTCATAATGCCCCTGGACTCCCTATTCGGTTTGTTCAAATAAATTCATGAAAGAACGTATACACGAAGGGCGCAAGTTTGACCTGCGCATCTACGTGCTGGTGACGTCGTTCCAGCCGCTGAAGGTTTGGCTGGCGCGGGAGGGATTCGCACGTCTGTCAGGCAAGCGCTTCACCTTGGAACACATCGACGACAGCCGCGTGCATCTGACCAATATGGCCATCCAGCTGAAGGGACGGCGCGAGGCTGTTGCCAGCGACGAGGAGGGCGCTCCTGAGAAGTCCGCTGAGGAGGAGGGCATTAGACCCGGTCGCAAGTGGCCGCTCCGCAGTCTCAGGCAGTACTTGACCGCACGTCATGGCCACACTGCCGTCAACGAGCTGCTCCACAACATTGCCGGTGAGTTGAAATCTTGTCTCTAATAAGCTGTTTCTCAAAAGGTTTTTTATGCGCTGTAATAATATGTTAACGTTGACAAAGTACTTGAAAAAATAAATAAATAAATAAATAAAAATACATGATCATTACGGGGATGAATGAGTTTTTTCTACTGATTAATATTTTATGACACTGAAAAATAAACGTTTATTCTACCAGACGATGTTGCAATAAGTGCTCTGGTAAAAGTCGAAAATGTATATATAAATATAAAAAAGTGTTTTTCTAATTCAGCAATTACGAAAGAAACGAAAATGACAAATTAAAATCGTGAAATTGAGAAACGAGTAAGTAAACCAAGAATTTTTCCCATGCGTAACAATATAGATTGCCGTTCGATCACGGGGCCAGCGCGGGTACATACGAATCGATTGATTAATCCGAAATTCGAAATGCGGGAAAATCACCGAAACTAGACGCTTCTGGAAAGTCAACAGATAATAGATAATTATATCTATATTACCGAAAGAGACAAAGATTTAAATACCCGCAAAGCGCTGGCTTCAGAACTGACAAGGAGAGTGCACACCCTCCGGAAACCGGATTTCAGCGGACATTCGAGAGTCGATTTCTGTATCTAGAACTATCTAGCTCAGTGTGCTTAATTCTATCTCATGGGCTTGAGATTTGAGCAATTTAATCTCCAGTATCCTCTATTTTGTTAAAAAATCATGTCTTTACTATTGACTGCCACATTGCAAGTATTTATGATATGAAAACAAACAAAAAAGATTATAAAAATAGACAGTGAAAGCTAAAATTTAAGCTCTGATTTGTTTGAAAATATTGATTTTTCAGGAAATCATAATCAATCAAAGATAAAGTAAGAAAATTGTTAAAAATACGATCCATTAAATCACTTAAAATGAACACAAATTTGTATAACCATTTTCTTACGTTATATTTCATTACTTGTAATTCTCGGAAAAATAAATATTTTTAAGCAAATCAGAGCTTGAATTTTAGTTCTTACCGTCTACTTTTATAATCTTTTTTGTTCGTTTTCGTATCAAAAATACTTGCAATGTGACAGTCAATATAGGAGATATCATTTTTTAAATAAAATTGAGCATATTTGAGATTATATTTCCGACGTCTCAAAAAAGGGCCCATTTGACAAAATTGTGAGAATTGGGCTTCATTTTTAAGTACCAAAAATTAACTCTCGAATGCCCGCAAAAATCCATTTCCCGAAGGGTGTGCACTCTCCTTTTCAGTCTCTCCTATGTTGTGAGACCGCGGCGTTGTCGTGTGAAGAACCTTCGCGAGTGTATAGATACTAGTCCGGACGAGCTCCGTTAATGACTCCGAATGATATATTTTACGTACTATATTTTCCGTAATAAGTACTCGATAAACGCGAATCGGAGTAATAATTATTAAGCAATATATATGTATATATATTGAAAATCGACGCCAATGAGAGCGAGCGAGCGACTACTGTGTACCGTCAATAGGTAAGATACAAAAATAAACCATTGTGAACCTTCTAATTTTCTTTAATAACCGAAATTACTAAAAATCTAAACATATATACTTCCTTTATTTATTTACTACAAATAAAATATTTGGATTTTAAGATTACTTGATTTTGTTCACACTAGTTAATAATAATATATTACGCACCTACTATTATATAATTTGCCAATTGGTTGTTCTTTGGTTCCTGGTTTTTAAAATTGTATATATGTATATTACTGGATACATATTCCAACTTATTGTCCATAAAATTTGCTGTTCCTGAAGAATAAACTTCCTACCCTGATGAAAATCCCAGAAAATCCAAAATGTTTATAAATATCAAAAAGTATAAATTTCTGTAATAAAACGTATATACAAATCTAAATATGTGTATATAAAGATTGTAATTGGAACATGAATTCACATTTATTTACATTGGTTTATATTTATATTCGTTTTATTACTGAAATTTATGTTTATTTATAAAAATATATATTTTATTTTAATGTCCTAAATAAGAGAATTCAATAAATGCAGTAAAAAAATTTTTTATATTTATATAAATTTTCGTAAAACTTGTAAATTATAAGTCTTATAGAGCACAAATTAAAAAAAAAATTGTAAAAAGACTTATGTAAATGTATATAAATGTATATATACATATACAAAATATTCTAATTGCCTCATTCAGCTACATTTATTTACATTTGTATACACTTTTTACATTTATATATATTTTCCACTTTTATCGGGGGGAGTTGTCTTATGTTTCTGAGGTTTCTCATATATTTTATAAATGTTAGAATAATTTCTAATACTTTTCTATACAAAATTTGAGAATTTAAATATTCGACAAGGAAATACTAATGTTATAATAATGAACTAAATACAGAAGAAATTTAATTTCAAAATTAAAAATGTAATTTTTCGCGCTACATGAAATCGCCATCTTTTGGATGAAATTCAAACTAATACTTAGAAAGTTTGAACTCTAGCTTACCCGTTTATTATACCTACAGATGCACACGGGCCAGTATAAAATATGGCGACGTTAACGTACTTTGGTGTGTGTATATAGAAAAGATATATCAAGAATTCACGAATTTCCGGAGATGAATTAATGTTATTTTAATCTCAAATATGTTAATAATTACGTATCGCAAGTGTAACTCCAAAGATCGCTATCTTTTATTTAATAAGAAATAGTAATTGTGACATACAAAGTATCTTATAAAGCGTTTACTATTTCTTTCTGTCCTATTCAAGCAGAAGCTATGTGGCCAACTTTATAACTTAAAGGTACCAACATGATTTTTGAATATGATAACCATTGTATTGTATATTTATTATAAAGAGATAAAAATTGTAATTACCCTGACGGAATTATTTTTGTTCGAAAAAGTTAAAAACTGTTAGTAAGAGTTTATAAACTGTTCAAAATTGTTGTAAAAGGTAGGATTTTGAACATTAGTAATTGTTTATAACTGTAAAATTTTGTAACAGATTTCAACAGTTTGTAATAGTTATAATAATAGTTTAATTCATTACAATTTATCAATTAATAATTATTAATATTGTTATATTAGTTAATAATAGTTTAATTTATTACAAATTATTAATTCTTCTTAAATATCATTCAAAATATCATTCATAAATAGAATTCCTAAATATCATTTTTAAATATCATTCAAAATTATTTGAAACTGTTTCAAATTGTTTAAAACTCCTAAAACTATTTTGTAACATTTATAAACAGTTTTAAACAGTTACAAACAGTCTTAAGTAATTTGTAACAGTTATTAACTGTTAGTAACATTTATATTTTACGATAAGGTATATATCTTTCTTACTATAATAAATATAAAAGATGTATAAAAAATATTTACAAAACTGTGGAAAAACATCGAAATTCGAACGAAAATAGAATGGCTTGCGATAACAATGATGATAATAACGATTCACATTTATTTACCGTTTTTATACCTTTTTTACAGTTACTTACATTTTTTAAAGTTGCCATATTAAAAATAGTAATTAGAAAATTGAAATTACAATTTTTTTGTATAAAAAAAACACCGTTATTCTAGGTTCGTGAATTTGAATATTTTTCAACATTTTCTTTTATTACGACTTTTCTCCGACAACATATTATTTTTAAATACTTTCGTACCTTGTATTTATGCTCTTTTTCCATAATTTAACATATTTATTAGTAGAATATATTTTAAATCAAGCAATAAAATATTATGATTTCAATAAAAGAGATAATGGAAATATAAAATGTATATATTATTGTTTTTAATTTTTAGGACACGATTTTATTTTGGATATTTTTTAAGGAAAGAAAATTTTATGAATGACTGATATAGCCGTATATTATAAGAAAGTAAAAATTATTCTTTCAATTAATGAAAACAGAAACTTGTCTTTAATTTTATTAAAATAATGTATTCCAAATGCACAAGGTTTAGCCTATAAAACAAAGATGGACAACTTACCAGTATCATTAAATAAAATTTTAATTAATACTGAAGTGAAAGAATATAATCTGCAAATGAATAAAGGTACGTAAAGATTAAATAATTTTGTAATAAAAAAAATCGGTAACAAATAAAATTTTTCATTTTAGTAGTAATTTTAAATGATTGTTAAAAAAAATTGTTTTTGACACTTTGTGTACAGTGCTCGATTTTAAAAACTATACGCTTAATCAAGCGTCCCTGTAAAAAAAATAAGTACTGTCTGATATATATGAACGCGAAGGTGATTTGAATTCTAATTTTCAGAGTGATTATGAGAATAATTAAAAATAGTTCTATCACAAAAATCTAATATAATCCGAAGTACGTAAAAAATATAAATAAGAAAAGTAATTGTATTAAATCATAAATTTTTGATGGATTTTCAACGTTTTTTATGATTTCTTTCGTTATCTTATATTATTTTATAGTTTACGTTATTTTTGACTTTTGTAAAAAAGTTTCCAGGTCTTATGGTATATTTAATAAACGTCACAAGAATTAAAATGAAGGGAGGTATAAAAAAAATATTATAAACTAGAAGGAAACGTAAGAATAAATAATGACTGTAAAAATGGAGGCGCTAGCGAGAGTTATTAGCAGTTATTAACAGTTATCTAAAATAATAATTATTATTTATTTGAAATTATTTTTAATCATAACATATACCTGTAATTGTGTAAATAATTGTTAACAATTACAAATAATTAATATAAGTTGATAACAACTCAAATATTGCCCGCCACAACTCTTTCCAACACCCTCATGTTTATTGTTACTTAACGAAATTACAAATAACTGTTAATAGTTGCTAATGCTTTTCATAACTATACTGTTATTACAATCTCAAATAAAACGGTTTATTTTAGCTATAAGTTGTTATTTTCTATTATTTCAAAAACTATGTTTTTGCTAAGATAGATACATCGATCGGTGACGTAGCATGAAGCTTATCATTATCAAAATTTTACCAAATAAATGAAAAAGTAGATCAAAACTGAAAAATTGCAAAACGTAAAGTACTATATAAAAGTGTAAAAAAACATGACGTAAAGTACTATATAAAAGTGTAAAAAAACATGACGTAAACTATAAAAAATTGCAGAAAATCATTTTAAATAATAAATAAGTTACGGAAAATGGAAATTAATGAAACTTCTCCAAATTTCGCAATATTTTTATAATTTTATCTTAGTATCATAGTTTTTCGAAGTTTAGCACAATTATTCCTAGTTTCTCATAATTTCTCGTATTTTCTCGTTGAATTTCATTGGTCTTTCTTGACCAGAGTATATAGCAAAACATTAAAAAATTATAAAATTTTGATTTATTTTATACTTTTATTCTTTATTGCAATTTTTCACTTTTGTTTACTCATTATTTTTATTTATTATATGAAAAATTTATTCTTGATATTTAAAAGAAAAAGAAAACCATAAATATCACTGTAAGTAAACAATTAACTGTACCGAAATGTAATAAAGATAAATAAATCTAATATAATAGTTGTGGAAAAACATAAAACCCCGGAAATTTCTAGAAAATCTATAAAAGGTTACAATTTCTTATATATTTTCTTACATATTCTTATTATTCTTTATAATTTCGGCTAGCTACTCTAATGGAAATGTATATAAATGCAAATAAATGTAGCTAAATGTTACGATTGGATCATTTTTTATACTTCTACATCATTTATATAAATTTTCCCTTTTTTACATTTATATACTTTTTCATGATAATATAGTTTAATGAGAAATTTAGGAAGAAATTTTTTACAGTTACATACATTTACATACATTTACAAACAAAGTCTTAACATTTTCTTAAATTTGCACTACATAAGACTTATAATTTACAAGTTTTACGAAATGTACATAAAAAAATACATATTTTTATAAATAAACATAAATTTCAGTAATAAAATGAATATAAATGTAAACCAATGTAAATAAATGTGAATTCATGTTCCAATTACAACCTTTACTTTTATACATTTTGACATTTATGTAAATTTTGAATTTTTACCAGGGTTGGAAATGTATATAGATATTGTAATTTTTTTATTTATTATAATGCAGAATCTCCAGAACCAGCAAATTGTATGGACAATAAGTTGGAAAATGTATCCGATGATATATACAATTTTAAAAAACAACAACAAAAGAACAACCAATTGGTAAATTGTAAATTCTTTTATTAACTAGGGTAAACAAAATGAAGTAATTTTAAAATTAAAATTTTTTTTTTCAGATTTTCAAAAGTTTTGTAGTAACACCTTCGAAAACGCGTGACTTATTAAATACACTTCGCATTGGCTGGTTATATAAAAAAGATCCCAATAAAACATATAGTAAAATGAAAAAGCCATTGGGTGGTATTAAAAGACTGAAATTAAATGAATCACAAATTTATTCCGCTCTTGAAATTAAAGAAATGGCAATCAAGGAATTTACTAGTAGTAAAAATCACACAATCATGGACAAGCTTTCCTTCGAATTGGGTTTTTCCGATGGGCGAATAGTTGACCACTTCAAACGACCCGATGGTAAAATTTGTGATGTATGGGCTTACTGTGAAGCTTACAACATAAGTTTATACAAACTGAATCTCTTCCTACTGTCTGCGTCAATTAACGGGAAGGACGTCGATTTCATCAAGAGAACTGCCAATGACGATAAAGACTCAGACTTGGACGTTAGATTCAAAAAAGCTAAAATTAAGGATGGTAATAAAGTATCTGAAAATATCCCCTTAATCGAAGACAATATCGGCGTATTTTATCACTATATCAGAGTGTCAAAGTACTCAAATGAACAGTCATACACGGAGTGTACGAAAGTCGATCTTTACGCATACGTCCTGGACGATCAGTCGGGCGTCATGCCGACTGTAGAAGAATTCGACCCATTGGATTACGGTTATATGATTAGCAGGCTGTCAAAAAACGAGCGCGTATTCCTTCAAATTTACGTGAAGGAGGACGGCAGCAAGTCCTTTGTTTTCCCCTCATCAAGCATCACCAATGTCACCACCTGTCATACGATTCTCCATGACATCGACGAGGTACAAGGGATTTACGAAGGAAGACTCGGTATTGGTATCGTAACAAATTGCAATAATGACTGTCGGCCAACCTTCACCTGGTATAGGGATGATGAAGTATTCAGAACGGGTGAATATCTATACTGGCTGAGCGACATTTCATCAGATGACGACGGCAAAGCGCATACATGGTTCTGTTCCGTCACTTGTCGTGAAATAAAAGATGAGTTGATATCGAAAGTTGTCCAAATCAGTTAATAAAAGCGTGCTCAAAGTTTGAAATGCTAAAATGTATCAAATAAAAGTAACGAACACTTAGGTACACAGTGCAAACTCGAGAATTCTGACAAGACTTAAATTAATCAAGTTTAAATTAAACTGTTTAATGTTATATGCTGCTTTGTTTTATCAGATCTTATAGATCTCATTATTTTTAGCAATCGAAAAAAAATATTATTTATCGAAACTATTTTTATACTCATGATTGTTTTCTATATTTAAAAATTTAAGAGACATTGTATTAATATCGCTGAATATATAATAGTATACATCAAAATACAAAATTATAGCAAATTTTTAAATAGTAATTTAAATCATAATTCCTAAAATCATAACCTTTTACAAAAATAACATTATTAACAGATATAGGTATGTTAATCATTTCTTACACATAATTATGCTTAACTAAACATATGAAATCGGTTTCATATGAAAATTCATATGGAAATCCACATAGAAATCCAAATGAAATTCTTTATAGAAATAATTATAAAAATCGGTTTCATACGCATTTCTAAATAAATATTTTTGTAAACATTTTTTAAATATGTTCCATTTGGATTTCCGCGTGGATTTTTCCATAAACATATTAGAAGTACGATTTTCATATCCACTTACAGGGACAGCTTAACACAAATTATTGTTAACCTTTTAAAATAACAACAATCATTTATTATTAACAATATCAAATATTTTCCTCCACTGTTTATTGTCATTAGGTTCAACAATTTTTAATGATTGAAAATCATTTCAGTTTAGCTATAATCAGGTGTGTCCATTTATTACTAATTGACCTTAACTATACTTAAATATTCAAAATTGTTGTTAATAATAAGTTATTTCTATTTCTTTACTTCTATTGTCGTAATAAGTGAACAATAGATTATGTGCTAAACTGTGCCAAATTGTGTCAATCTGTGCCTTGCCAATCTCAACTTGTGTCAAATTGGGCTCAATATGTAAGTTTCTATTATCAAATTTCAATTGAAAGTTATACGGTCAAAAAGATGAGGTTTTTTCCTTGAAATTGGTATGGAAGTAATATTGAATATAATTTTTTTTTGTAATCGATAAAAGCAAAATACTTTCGCATCTATAATTCACCTAATTCGGTCAATCTGTAAAGATTCATCCAATAAATATGAGAAGATGTGAAATTCATGGTCAAATTTGTATTATTTTCACGAAGTCATTTATGTGTCCCTTTTTTTAGAAGAAACTTTAAAAATGATTGTCAATAATCAATTTCATTGATCAAAATGAATTTTTTTCAATTTACGTCGTACTTCCTTATAGAATGAATTATAATGTAAAATAAGTTCCTTTATTTCCTTTATGCTTATAGATTTATTCATATGGGAGTTAATAATTATATAAAGTATAAAGTATATATATATATATATATATATATATATATATATATATATATATATAATTATATTTTTGTAGGTGTGATAATGGCGAGTCTGCAGGCGGTACAGTCCGTGATAATCTCAGGCAAGAACTCGTTCGAGCTCTACGGGTATGATGTCCTTCTGGACGAGCATCTGAAGCCGTGGCTACTCGAAGTGAATGCTTCGCCGTCGCTCAATGCTACTGATCCCGAGGACTTCCGTCTTAAATTCGACCTTGTCGACGACGTGCTCAACGTCTTGGACTTCGAGCGACAGCTCACGGGTCGAGAATCACGCATCGGCGGTCTGGACCTCCTCTGGGACGATGCGCCCGTCTGGGTCGGTTGCTCTTGTCGTGGCGACGCCTGTCCCGAGCCACCCCGCCGGCTGAACATTTTCCTTGGTGCCGAAAACGACCGAATTGAGCAGCTGCAAGCACTGCGGCGTAGACTTGCCGCCCAGGGGGCTGTCGATTAAACAGTTTGAGCATCTTGAATGCTGAGAAATTTATTATTTACCAACGAATTCTTGTTCAAATGCTTCAGAAGGCAAACAACTACTTTTGTAAAATGATTAATTTTATATGAAAACGTATTAAAAATGCAATAAAAAAAAAATATTTACTTTCTAACTTGAGTTTAAAAAAATATGTTATAGAAATAATTAAAATAATTTTGAATATTTGAATTACATGTGAAATTTTTTACGCATCACTTATTCCTGTGTAAGTATGTATAAATAATTTAATCTAATAATTTAAGAAGTTATGATCTATTTGAATCGAACAAAGCTTGTCCTTTTTTTCTCTGCTAAGCCAATTATATTTTTTGAAAATTATTTTATTTTGTTTTATAATCAATAAGGTTTTTGAATTTTAGTTAATCGATTTTTTTATCTGCTTCAGTTAATATTTTTCAAATTTTTAAAAAAAAATTCCAAAAGATTCCATTTTCTGAAATTTTTTTTTTTTTAAGTCACAAGTATATAATGTATATAATGTATATTAGTAGTAGTACACAAAGCTTCTTGATAGTTAGTGCACTAACCTTTAATCACTATAATTTCAGAAGTGATCGCGATATTCACTTAAAAATTAGTATAAATTCATTAATGCCGAAGCTGTATTTAAGATTAAAAACTAATGAAATTCCTACACGTCAAAACTCACATTCATCATTCAGTTCATTTTCTTTTGATTAATGGTGATGATCTTCAAATTCTAGTTTTTTTTTTAAATTCAAGTATTCATATCACCAAATATATATTGGATGTATTTTCACGAATTTTTCACCAGTTATTACATTTATAAAGTATTACTTTTTCCTCACACCGGGCCGAAAGTGCCTCATTCCCGCCCGGCTCTGAAACGGAAATATGGCATTTTCGGCCTCGATCCGAGGAAAAATATGTAATATACGCTCCACGGGAATAAAATCGGCCAGCCCACATCTCGTGTTTGCCACCCTCGCCTTCGGCTCGGGTGTCAATTTACACGAGCTGTGAACTGTCCAAGTTTTTTCCTCCCTAGGTGCATACCCTGTTGAAAATATCCGCGTGGATTTCCACGTGGATATCTACGTAGGTGACATAGATTCCACGTGGACGAACGTGGAAATCCTCGTGGATGATCCATGTGGATATCCATGTGCAAAATGCACGTAGATGCGTAGCTTGGACTGTAATTTCTGTTAGAGAGGCTCCAGAAATAAAGTGTACAAAACACAAATAAAGGTCAATCAGATTTTATTGTTAAAAGACAAGAGTTATTACACAGTTATAGCGACCGACAATTACGTGTGTGCGCGTCGACGGTTCGACCTGAACTGAGCGACTCTACGGTTAGAGAAGGAGGGGAGCGCGGCTCAGCGCGCGGACGGGCCGGTGAGACTACGCGTGTATACCGCGAAGGTGGCGCTGGACTTTGGAGTCCCAACTACGGGCCTAATAAACTTACCGCAATCTACATTATTTGCAATTTCTTTAATGTTATATTAATGTTTTGCAAGTATTTAATATATAACACTATACAATTTTCAATAAAATAATAAGAAACCCATGCATTATATTACTAAATGCTACTTGAACATTAAAATATAGCTTTACAGCTCGTTTGTTAAATGCAGCAATAAATTTAGAACAATATTATATTTATAACATAGCCTTTTACAAACTGTAATCTGTATTTCCAATAATTAAATAGCATTTCGCAATATATTATATTAGACAGGACAGAAGCAATAATACATGAAAGTGTAAGAGCCTTACCTATAGATATAAACCTGAAGAGCATAACTGCGCATGTGACAGCTATACATAATCTATAGGCAACGTCTGCTGTCCATTCTATCATCTCTGAGGTGAAGCCATGCCGAGTTTCCCGCAGATCTTGCCTGTAGATTATGTATATAGCTGTCACATGCGCGGTTTCACAATCACACGAGTCAAAGGTAAACTAAGGAGTTGGGAAGCAGGGCGCGGGAGGCGGCAGTATCTACTCTTAAAATAATGGTAGGCAGATGCTGTGAAGCATTTAAAGATTGAATGGTGTATCATAAATTGTTTAATTATTCTTGGTAGAAATTTGTCTATTAGGAAATGGAGAGAAAGTCGGTAAATAGCTAGAATAAATTGTTAGTTATTAGGCCTTGATGAAACGATTTTTCCGATCATATTCGACCATTTAATAGATTGGAAATAGAATGGCATAACCTCAAAATATTCCATTTACATTTACTCATAGACTTGATGTTACATTTAAGAGCATTCAATTGCAATAAATAGCTTACAAAAGTGTAAACAATAAACACAGACTAAAAAACATTTACAGCACGCCTTTCTTAGATATTGACTAAAACCGATATTTTTCTATTAGATTCTGTCTCTCTCACTCTTCGTCATAAAAACAAGCCACCTACTAGCTATTTCCTATCTAAAAAACTGA
>JAPYZO010013286.1:0-12922 GCA_030522905.1 Torymus flavipes
ATATTCACCTTCAAATTTTCATTTTCGAAAGTTTGAACCTTCTGCATTTGTTTTTCGAAACATTAAACTTTCAACCTTCTTGACTGTTTAATAAAACTAAGTCTAATATTTGATTTTTCTAAATTCTAATCTTTTGTAAAATTAGGATTCTGCGTACGAAATTTTGGAATCTAAAGCTTTCTAATGAAAAATTTTCTATTTTTCGATACCCCCTCAGTTATTACTCCTATAAAGTAGGAGAGACCGGGGCTAGTTAGCCGATTTTTTACATTTACTTTTTTTACAAAAAACTATGAATTCAATGAATTTTAATATTTCAAAGTACTCTATCTAGAGAATATTTTATTTTTATTCAAACTTGTAGGATGACCTCAAAAAAGGCTAGAATCAATTTTTAAAGAGAGTTAGTGCGATTTTGGACTTTTTCAAGAATTTATTGAATCTTGTAGGGTAAACTCTTATTACTTATTATTATTATTCGTGTTTTATTTCTGGTTACTATCAAAAAAAGATACAAAGAAGTATCATATAATTTACAAAGAATGAGTATAAATACAAAATAAAGTAAGTTTATGCAAACCTCAGTCGCTATTAGTCAGAGGTACAAGTAACCTCGTAGATTAGGTCAAACTAAAGTTATTGGTCTATAACACTGAACAAAAAATTCGTTAAATTAGCCAGGGAGCCAGGCAGTTTTAGTCAGTGTCGCATGGCAGATACGATTCAGCTATGGGCTATGGGAGAGTGGCGCTATTTTATTTAACTTGCTACCATTTTCTTTCCATTCATTTTTTTTGTTTAGAAATTTTGATGACATCTTTTAGAAGTCTTCACAGAACTTATGAAACTAATAAAAAGTCTGTAAGAGAAATGAAGGAGAATTGTTTAAAAATTAAATAACTTCCGAATCTCGAGATATTATTTTGAATGAGAAAAGTTGTTATGAATTTTGGATTTATCGAATTTTAACTATCAAGTATTCTCTTTCTCTACCATATTAAGGAGCATCTTTAAAATATATTTTTAAGACCCGTGACGTCACATCTAATAGTGCACATCATTCTCTTATAACGAACATCTAACTAGCATACTTTATGAATACCTGGTACCCGTCCTCATAGACGACGCCACGCCGACCTGGGGGTTACCCTGACACCTGGACATCATCTACAGGGAGTTCCAAGTATTTTGAATAATTTGAATCAATATTTGGTGCTCTTCCTCGTAGACGACGTCTCACCGACACAGGTAAATGAAATCACTTCAACAATGTCGACAATGTCGAAGTGACGTCATACGGCATTCAAATTGCTATAACTTTTGTAATTATTGTTTAAATAAAAAAAATAAAAAACTCGACCTAATTTTGTTTTGTTCACAATATCTAAAATAAATAAAAAACCGGTAGCCATCCCACTTGAACAACAAAATAAACTATAATAATCCAGCAACTATAAATGATCTAACTTCCTTCAGCATTGTTTCTATAAGGCTCTGTTGGGTTTACCGTCTTCTATCAAACCATTTATATCTAGTATAGTGAAGTGATTATTTGTACGACGAGCTTTCTTCAAAAAAGTCAGCCAACATGCCTCAAGGGTACATTTTAATTTAAAAATTAGGCTAATAATATTAAAAATAAAAAAATAAAAAGTAACATTATAAAAACGTAAGTATTATAATGTACATTAAGTGACAATAAATAATGATAATTTTTACAAAGAATTATCCGATATTTCCTATGTAAAATTTTCTCCGATATATAAGAAAATTTTCAAACTTGCGTCTTTTTACGGCGCATGATGCTTTACTGATATCAACAGCCTTGACCTCTGTTATTTCAATTATGAGTTATTAAGATTTGGCCAACCAGTCTTGTATGCGAACTTGCGCCCGTCTTCCCTACATTTTTATTATTATGTAAATTTAAAACAAAAATCATACAAAATTTAATTTTACGAGCACTTTATTTTGTTTGCCTTGAATACTTTTTAAATAAACTGGAAAAACTTATTTACTCGTAGAGAAAGCTAAAGATAGTATTCTCAGTTTTTCAATCACAAAGTCGCACATTGCTCTTTGCAGGGTTAGACGAAAATTTGCCCTCCGCAAGTCATGAGAAGAAACACTGCTTTGTATTTAAAAAGGCGCAGGCTGCCAAGAACAAAAGGATTCCCTTGTAAAATCACATTATTCCGCAATCTCTTACTGACATTCCACTTTCGTTTTCTTCCGGCGGTCGACATGAGCGTGTGCGCCATGCGCCTACGTCTCTGCATAACTCACTCTCGAAACACCGGCGAATTGAAAAGGGAGAAAGCCGCTGGCACAAAGCAGCTTTTCTTTCTCGGCCCGAATAAAAAAGAGTGTCGAGAAAAATGAAAAGAAACTCGCGCGCATTACGCGCTTGCGAGTTTTCCTGCGTTAATTAGCGCACACCGAGTACAAAAGAAAAGCGCGTTTTGTACTTTTATTCTGTAAAAACGGCGGCGGTGCGCGCGGCTGGCATTTAAAGTTTCAAAGTGATCCTTTGTATGCGCGCAAGCGCGGATTCAATGAAGCTATCGACAAAAACTTTAATTTTTCAGGATGTTCTCCGTGTTCTCGCTTCCTCTCGCTCTTTTCTCTACCTCCTCTTTTCTCTTCGTCCTGTACGAAGCTTTGATGAAATGCTCGGGAAATTATCATGTACAATATTTCTGAAGGCTTAATTAAATGTTCCGGAATCTTCTCTGGCCAGGTGAACTTCGTCCTTAAAGTTTTGATAGGATCTTTTACTTTGGCCGAGGGGGCCAACTTTACTAAGTTTTGATGGATTTAAAGAACCTTACATGTAGCATGTAGCATTAAAACTGAATACTAATCATAAAATAAGATACGTTCTAGCTGCAAAAAAAATGGTTTCTTATTATTTTTTAAGAGGCCGGCTAGCGAAGTTGTTTAATCTCGTCAGTCGACGGTTCTTGGTAGTAATTTTGTGACGAAGGAAAATCTAAAAACGATTTAAAATTTTTGAAGAAAAAGGCAAATGAAATGTAGTGGAGTCTATTAAAGATATCTAATTATCAAAAAACAACTGAAAACTTGCTCAAAAATGCCTTTTTATGAAAAAAAATTCTTTTTTTTCTATGCCTGTACACTCGACGGACAATAATTGTTCTAGTTATATTTTTTGCAAGTGTTATCAGGGCGAAGGCAAGGTTGATTAGGAGCACTAAAAAGAAAATTGTCGTTTATGGACGTTTTCACGCAATAGCCTAACCTAAACTCGCCTTCGCACCGATTACACGTAAAAAAAAAATTAACTAGGAAGGAATTAATTAATGTCCGACGAGTGTAGATAACATATGATGTAAACCTACAATATACGACTAGTATGTACGCATAGAAAATGATCATGTACATCTATACATTATCAAGATATTGCAAGCAGTTTAGTATACTTGTTAATATTACCTTTCAAAAAATTCACAATATTTTATCTTTTAAAAGTATGCATTTTGTGAATGCACAAAGAATACATTTTAGAATGAATGTATTAATGTCTTATTTTATTAAATTTATTTATTTATATATATATATATATACTGATAAATTATAAAATTTGTTTTATAAATTTTATAATTCCATAAAATTTTTCACTTAAAACTTATTTTTTATTGATTTGACGTCCCTGGTTATTTACAGTGCAAATTTTAAATATTTAGGAATTGAATTAGCTACATATTAATTCTATTAAAATTAAAAATTTTATCTACGCAATTTTTAAAAACATACGTAACGATTAAAATAGTTACAAATGCAATTATTCAGAAAAAAATCATTTTTTCATAAAAACGCATTTTTGAGACAGTTTTACAGTTGTTTTTTCATAATTAGATACCTCCAATTGACTTTTAGCAATTTTTTACGTAGGAAACAGCTGTAAAACGTCATTGATTGGTTCCAAAATCCGCGTCGTGATGAAATCCTTTATTCCTGTGATGCAAATTTTAACCTACTTCATTATATGTAAACTTTGCTAATATTTTCTATACCCAAAAGATGACCAAAAAATTTTTGAAAATATACACTTCCACATAAAAAAATGTTAGCTTTTTGATGAAAATATTTTTGAATCGATTAGAAACAATTGTGAGAGTGAAAATGCAATTGTTTATAAAAAATGGGATTTTTAGTTAACAAAAAATATATTTCTGAGATGGTTCCCAATTTTTTTTTCTCCAAAATCTCATCCGCTAGATCAAATTCTTGTGATTTTTTACATAAAAATTTAGCTTATGGAAAAGTCGTTCTTTCGATTCCTATTTTTTTTTTGTTTAACACCATATATAAAAAAAATGTAACAACAATATTAAAAGAAGTGGTAGTCTATTTTCTACCTTAGGATATAAAGTACCAATTCTCACTATATAATTCCCATGATTATTGTTTTCCGTGTGAAGACTGATTTTCGTCCATTATTTCAGCGTTTCGGACCACTGTGAGGCGGCGCACCTTATGATGATATTTGCACTGCAGCGCGAAATCGTCATCTCTGCTCGCACATCGAAAACAGAAATCAGGTTGCACGACGGCGAAGGCGGAAGACTTTTTCGAAGGCAGCAGGAGGAAAAGGAAAGAGAGAAGGAGATTCTGGGCGCTGGCGCTGTGCTTTTCCTTTCTCCGCTTCCTGACCAAAGAGAAGGCGAGGGAGACAGAGAGAAGTTGCACGCCGAGGCACTTCAAAGACTTCTGCGAAATTTCGCGTACCGCGTGCCAAAACGAGAAACTCGCGTGTAAGTATGTACATATACTCTTACATACGCATGCGAGTTTTTTTCTTCTCCATTTCGCATTTCCTTTTTTGCTTGCCTTATTTTTTGACGACGAGAGGAAGGCTAGAAGAGAGAGACAAGATGCCCGACGAAAAGTTTTACCTTTTAGCCAGCGGTTCTAAAGACAGCGGGAGAAGGAAGCTGAGAGAGAGAGAGAGAGAGAGAGAGAGAGAGAGAGAGAGAGAGAGCGCGAGGGAGAGAGAGCGAGAGAGAGAGAGCGAGAGAGAGCGAGAGAGAGAGAGCGAGAGAGAGAGCGCGCGAGAGAGAGAGCGAGAGAGAGAGAGAGAGAGAGAGAGGTATTGGACCGCCTCGTTCAGGATTTCCTTTACTAGCGCGGGTAGCACTGCACAGCAGTATTCGCAAACTCAAGTCGTCAACTTAGTATCCCCTATTTACTCTTATTGCGAATCCTTTCGCGCATGGCTCTTGCGAGTTATCTGCTTTGACTCCCCCTCTCCTTCGCTCTACTTTTCATCTATTAGTTTTCCTGCTTCTCCCTTTTGCCTTTTCCCGGCAACGCCGGCTCCACTTTACGTTCCTCCCTTCTTATCATCTTCTGCTAAGGTTATGCCTTTTTCGTTTGTCTTATCTTTTCGACAGCTGGCCGGTGACCTTTCGTATGCAGGCAAGAGATTCTCGAGTTTTATGTGCGTAGTTAGATGATGATTAAATGCAGCTTTTCAGGAATAGAATTTAATTAGCATGATAGTTTTGAGATGTTAAAACTTTAAGATAGCTTTAACAAAGGAACTGTCATTGAAAGGAATTATATAGTTGTTCGTTTAGTTTAATTAAGAGATTAATCCACCTAACTTTGTAAAAATTAAATAAGCGATCATTTTTTTAAATATTACTAAGTAGACTAGAATAAAAGTACAAACTATGATAACTTTCTTATATATGTATGCAAAACTTAGTCGAACAAGTTGGAAAAAGGTTGTATATATAACACGTCTGACTGTGCTTGGCCTTTACTACTTCTATTTTAAGCATTGCAAACTTACTCTCTACTTCTTAAAAACTGTTTTCATACTTCAACGTCTTTTTTTTCCTGTAAAAAACATTTTTCCTGATAAAACAACAGGACTGATCTAATACTCATTGATAGTTGAAATAGTCTTTAACTCATTGGAGGGGGGGGGGGGGGGGGGGGGGGTGGGGGGGGGGGGGGGGGGGGGGGGTAGGCCTTCAAATTACGAACTCGGCTCCAACTTTCGAATATGTTTAGATGTGGAAAGATTTAGAAAGCCGAAATAGACCCTGAGCCATAAAAAACTCAAGTTCAATGAAAAAAAAAGGTATTGTAGCACAGATATACAACAAGTTACTGCAAGCATATCGTATAAGTGCTAGACCTATAAGCGTTTTTTCAGCAACCCTCTCTGATATTGACATTTCAAGTTACAATATTTCTTTTCACACTCCGTGCGCAAAGGGTCCACTTTACGCACGCTCAAATAAAACGGCATGCACTAAATCAAGCTTTGCACACGTCGTATGAAAAAATTGTATTCGATACGCGAGTGAGAAAGTGATTTTATCCTCGTGGTGGACGTTTGCGCCCGAGCGAAGCAAGGGTGAAAAGGAAATTTTCGCACTTGTATCGAAAATAACTATTTTAACACTCCGTGCGCAAAGCTCGATTTCGCACACGCTCTAGTAAAAAAAGCATGCCCTAAATTGAGCTATACACACGTCGTGTCAAAAAATTGTGATCGATACACGAGTGAGAAGACCTAAAAGGAGGTCCTAAATTAACTTTTTTTGAACCGATTGTATCAAACAATGCTATTTTTGGCCAGCGGGCAAATAAGAATCCTGCCGGGCAAATAAGGATTCTTATTTATCCGCTCCTCCAAGATTTCGTATAATCGACAAAATTTTATGCGCCCGCCGGGCAAATAAGGATTCTTATTTGTCCGCTACTAGCAAATTCTGTAAAATCGAATAAAATTCAACTTAATCCACTATAAATTTTTATTTGAAAATAAATTTAGCCTGGCTTTTTAGGCTCAAAAACTCCGAAAATCAATACATGAGTCACAAAAAATATAGTGTGCACCTAGGGCTTAGTGGGCCTTTTGACCTCGTGTGTTTGCACTCGCCTTCGGCTCGTGCTAGCTTATCTACGACTCGTACTTCAAACTCCAAACTCGGTCTAAAAAGACCCACTTTTCGCCCTAGGTACACAATATACTATTATTCCCATGTCAACAAAAATGGCCACTTTTTTCCCTGAAAAGCGGGACCAAAGTTAGATTTGTTTCCTTCTTTCAAGAAATTTAACGTTTGCGGGAAATATTGTCATATTTCCCGCAAAAAGAGGGACAGAGAGAGAGAGAGAGAGAGAGAGAGAGAGAGAGAGAGAGAGAGAGAAAGAGAGGGAGGAGGGAGATTGATTGATTTATTGACTTTATTTGGAACTATGGACTCATGGTCCAGTGTAGTCCAGCAATGATACAAAGAGAAAATTACAAAATGGCAGTAAACATCATTCGCTCAGGTACTTAAAAACATAAAACTAATATATATATATATATATATATATATATATATATCTTTCTCTTTCTTTGTCTCTCTCTCTCTCTCTCTCTCTCTCTCTTTTTCTCTCTCTCACTCTCTCCCGCGCACATATACTCCGAAGAGCTTCCACTACGGCGGCGAATAATGTTACCCTCTATACGCGAGTGAGAGCGAGACAAATGGCAAATCGATGCCCATCGACGTGTCTTCTCTCCGTTCCTCGCACTCGGCTAGCGAGAAAACGTCGTCGGCGCTAAAGCATCCTCTGCGAGAAAATGCCCGTGCGCGCTTTTTTCCACCTTCTGCGCCAAGTAGATGTTTTTAATTCTAGCTGTTTTCTTTTAAAATTGTAGCCGAGACAGGGAAGAAAAGATAGGATTGTAATAAAAGTCTTTTTTTTTCAAACGAGAAAGAGTAGGTCAACACTCGCAGATGCCAAACTTATATCATGTTTTTTTAGGAGGAAAGAGTAGTTAATCTTATTTTAAAGTCTTTCAAAGGTGGAACAATTAAAGTTTCGAATAGTATGTGAAAGCAATTTCGTAAAAACACATGAGAGGAGATAATATTTTATTTTAAAAGAAATTTTCGCAACAGAATTTGCGGAAAAGACTTACTTCTTTTTAGTTCAAAGTCTAATTACAATTCCTAATGATTTGAACAAAGCTTTTAGTTAATTACACTCTCTAAAAATGAATATGTGAAAAGTAGTTCACTGGTACGAATTAGTAAATAAAATCTCTAATTCTTTAGTGAATATTCACTTGTCACGCAGTGGAAATTTTATACCACTACTTTAATAAGTGAATATTCATTAAAGAATTATTTCACTTATTCGCATCAATGAACGACTTTTCATATATTCATTTTTAGAGAGCACATGTTAAATTAGAGTACTTTTAATAAAAAGCTTAAGATGAATTGATTTAGTTTAATGTGAATTTAGAATACTGAATCTCTTATTACGGAACGAAAGCATAAAAAGTATATTGCAACCAACTACACGAATTTATATTATAAAGAGGAAATATTGCATACACTTATGTCAATTCAAATATTTAGAAAATTTGGTAGTGCTGCCTATAAATATATAATTATTGAATATCTTCTTTTCAAGTTTTAATTTGTTACGAATCATCCCAAAGTTACACATAAATGTAAAAGTGTAAATCTAAATGTAAATGTGTGTAATTTAAATCTCAATGCTAATGTTGTACTCGGTACACTTCTTGTATCTCTTTAGGCAGTGACCTAGAATAAAGCTTACACTAATAATATGTACTTTGCAGGTATCGACCAATCGTAAATTTACGAGTTTATGCGTCTCTTTTCTCCATCTCCGCATTCGCACAAGTATAACGAGACATTCATATGCCGATTCGATTGCAAATAGTTTTAAATTGAAATATCATATTATATATCTCTCCCTATACTAAATGCAAGGCCAAGCTTGATGATTGGCGGAAGGTTTTTAAGTAAAATATATGCATATGTCTCATGATATTAGTTTCGTGGATATTGACTTATCGCCTGCAATTCTCGCTTTTTATTCTTACTTGAAAACTTAAGCCGTTGAAAATAAAACTCTGAAGCGAGGGACAGTTATATCGCATCATCTCAATTAGTGACGTCAAGTTATTTCTGCAAATTACTAAAAACTTGAGGCACGGCTCTGAACTTTGCAACGTTGGAGTGCAACGAAACAAAGAAAAATAAATGATATTACTTCCAGATTATATTAAATAATATTAATTTTGAGTATAAATTTAGTCATTATCATTAGTCATCATCATTACTAAAGTATAAAATAACATTATAAGAAAGGTTTAGATGAAATTTATATTGTTTATTAGCTTTGATCAATTGGAAGAAATTATTTCATTCCAATGATGTAAACTTCAGACGTATCTTAAAGCACTCTGGATGTAGGGGTAAATGAACTCTAATTTGAGTCCCCTAGCATCTAGGAACGGTTCGTATTCAACCATGTCAAACCAATTTAATATAGACGCTCAAAAAATAATTTTTCGGTGGAGGGGTTGTAATAACAAAATAATGTGAATTTTGACAGAATTTTACGGTAAAAAAGGGAGGAACGGTGGCGGGGTCGCTAAATCGAGCGATGGAGGGGATGGTGGAGGAGGGTGGAAGGGACAGTGGAGGGACTGTGTGTCGCAATAACGGTAACGTCTAGATAAAAAAGGAAGACATATCTCTCTATATTATATAGTTCTAAGCGTTATTCTAGTCCCTCGTACGCCTCTGGAACCCCTCTGGATTCCCTTCAGACCCCCCTCAGACCTCCATCAAGGTTCAATAAGTCTTGTAGTAAAAACTTCCACTTTTGAACTTGAACTTCATTAAGGCCCATTCAGTGGTTACACTTCGTTCGTGGTGAATGACTGAGCGTCAACGGCAAAGCATGCGTAAAAATCTGCGCTGGTAAATTAAGGGGGCAAGCCCGGGTTAAAATGATCAAAAAATCGAAATTTTTTTTATTGCATTTGTTAAGGAGGAAGATGCAGAATGAATTAAAAGTGCATACGTTGCATAAAAAATATGCGACGAGCGGGGCGCGAACCGACGAACCCGAAGTTTGTGGTCCCGCGCTCTACCACTGAGCTAACGTCGCGATGCTTGCTCGAGTGCATCGCGAGCGTCTAGTTCTTATCATGCAGAGGATGCGTCAGGGCTCGGATGACGGTCGAGCTGAGCCCATGACACATTTTTAATTTAAAAGTTTCTTTGAAAATATGCTCCCGCAAAAAAATGAAATTCAATTTTGTTTTTTTATTAGGAATAAAAAATGTAAAACGGAAAAAATCGAATTTTCGTGAAAATTTCGTTTTTATATCTAAAAGTTATCAAGCTCTTTTCAATGTTGGAAATAATCATGAACCTTCTGATAAAAAATTTTTAATTTAAGGGTAGAATACCGTGGAAAATAATTAAAATTTAATTTTAAGGAAAAACCATGTCCATACATAAATTTGATAATATCAATTTTTTTTTTCATATTTTTCGGTAATTGTATTTATTAATTTTTTTTATCCATCTTGCACTAGGTATTTTTTGCATGATCTTCGAATTCAAAATCGAAGACGCTTTACCGGTAATTCATTATCCAAATTATGAATCGTGACATTTCTTCCGAAACTGTTGTTGCCTGTGGATGTTGTTGCGGCACTGTCGACACGCTCACCAGAACTGCTGCTGCCTACTCATGTTGTTGCGGTACTATTGGCGCACTCGTCATCGAAACTGCTGCTACCTGCAGATATTGCAGTCTCATGGTCGGATGGCATACTATTACCATTGGCTGCATTGTTGACTGGCTGCGTCATCGTTGCGAGTCTTAATCCCTGGTGCGATTTACATAGCGACGCTCAGCAGCACCCCCGAGCTGACTTCGAATCCAGATACGCGCGTGCGCAACCCTGATGGTATGTCTTCTTACATGAGTCGCAGGTTGAAAAGTCTTTTTTAATACTAGAATTGCATTTCGTGCACTGGGGCATTTAGTAACTAAGTTCTAATCTTCTTTAAAACTATCGGTATTGAAAAAAGCCGCTTTCACATGCTTAAAAACACTCTTAAAAACACTCTGCCGGAGCTAGAACGAATGTGACAGAAAGTTATTTCGGTCAGGCGTCGGTAATGCAGAATGCATTTACACCCGTTTACGAGTGATGGGGAGCGAAAATGATCAGACGAAAGTAAATAATAACGTGATTACAATACTGACTCTAAACAATATAAAATGTAATGCAAACATCTTAAGCGATGACATACGACGTAACGCAGTTGAGCGAGGTGAAGCAGAGCAGTGTACCAGTAATCAGCGTAGAAGGTTGCGATGATAAATTGTAGGTTGTCACAGCGTCTGAAGAAAAACAGACCCTAACTCATAGAAGTGCATCGCTAGTGCATGCCTTCTTGAGCGTATGCTTGAGTGCCGGTGGGCCTATTTTCCTGCAAAATAGACACTCCGAAGAGTAAAGGTGCCGTGCGTGAAAGCTGTTTAAAGCGGGAGCAGAAGCAGACGTGTAGTGCGCACTTATCGGCAGAGAGGGAGAGAGAGAGCGTGACGGAGAGGGGGTGGAGAAAGAGAAAGAGAGAGAGAGAGAGAGAGAGAGAGAGAGAGAGAGAGAGATTCGTCATATTCATTAATTATTAAAAAGGCCAACTACAAATTCAATGTCATTAGCACCCTCGCTATGTATCAAGTGTTCTGACGCAGGTTTAGAAAGCGTTTCCCCAAATTGCACGTCGTTTTAGAGCGCACGACGTTTGTTTCCCGATACATCCTCGTCTCTCCCTTATGTCGGTAGTCGTGAAAATCGCAGGAAAATCTTGGCCGATTTGAGCTGCAAGTTGCATCTCGAACACGCACGTAAAAACCGGGAAGCGGGAACCAGCCCGGGCGGTGCAGCCTCGCATTCCCATTTCCTCGAGCGACAAGAGTAAGCTTCGGACAAGCTATGGGCACGGCCGTAGCTGGCTGCGTGCACACATACCAACGACGTTCTTTCGTTCTCCTCGACACGTCGCGTCGTCCACCGCTAGGGAAACGAAACGGATTTCCTGGATCTCGGCCATAAATAACGGGCCGTGGCCAACCGCAGTCTCTCTCTCCCTCTCTCTCTCTCTCTCTCTCTCTCTCTCTCTCTCTCTCTCTCTCTCTCTCTCTCTTTCTTTCTTCCTCCGTACGTTATTTTACCTTCCCTTTACATACCGTAATCTAATCTAAAATAACTGAAACTTGAATCTCAAAATCTCCGCTACTTTGTCTTACTTTATCTTCCTCGCTCTCTCTCACCCTCTCTCTCTCTCTCTCTCTCTCTCTCTCTCTCGCTCTCTGTTTCACTCGTTTTTTCTTTCTTCATCTCGAATACGGAAATTTATTCAAGAAGTGTGTGCTAGTAGACTGTGTTACAGGGACAACAGTCAACGTATCGACAAACGCACTGCATCTTGTCTTACTCTGTGTTTTTCAGGCTCTCTGGCGAGTTTTATGCAATTTCAAGCAACTCGACAAACTTGAAATTTATTTATTTGTAATTAATGATCACGAGATTGTTTGTACCAATAAAAAGTAAAAAAAAAAAAAATTATTTCAATTAAATATAACTTTTGTTGGATTATCAATATCTAACATTTGAAGACTTTATAATTATATTTATTTTAAACTGATTAACTATATTATAATAATTCGTTTGTATTACTTTCTAATAATTATTATTACATTAATAAATATTTATTAGGTTGTGGAAACCTCAACGATGGGAATATTGACAGCCTTGAGAATCGCGATATTTTTAATATAACTATATCAGACCATTTAGACATTACTTATGCACACATTCGTGCTTTTTTCAGTTTACATACCTTCTCATTCACCCTCTCTTTCTCTCTTTTTCTATTTCTCTCCTATCTCGCGTCCATTTACTTCGCTTCTATTTTTCTCATTCTTGTTCTTCGAGGGCGTCGTAGAAAAGAAAGGGATTGTAGCGCTGCGCACGTAGAATACGACTAGATTTTTATGGTCAAGTGAAGTGTGAGAGAGTGAGAGAGAGAGAGAG
>JAPYZO010013287.1:0-10564 GCA_030522905.1 Torymus flavipes
ACATAGTATAACAATATAAAGCATGTTGTTATTTTATTTGAGTTAATATAATAGCGTTAAAAATTGCAGTTAATATTTCAATTTCTCGGGCGCCCTTTTCAAAGTATATCATCGCGTGGTCAACCCTCAGGCTTTTTCTACATTGGACAGATACTTGCCTTCGGAGCGCTCCGGCGCTCCTTGATATGATTGTATATAAATGTTAAATCCTATTCCCATTACGACCTTTACCTACACTTACCCTAGAGAAAATAATTAATGTTAAAACTGCACCCGCCTAACAATGATCTGTATATATTGTTACTTGTGCATAGTATGTACAACGTGAGGAGTCGGATCGGGTTGTATCAAGCAACATCAGGACGACTCGAGGAAAGATGTGCATCGGCTTTGGTAGCTTAGTGGTCAGAGCACTCGTCGCGAAAACGAAAGATCCGGGGTTCAAGTCCTCGCCGAGTCACACTGTGCCGTTTTTTTATCTAGTTATTCACCATTTATTTATTAATTTGTGAGAAAATTATATATGGGATATTTCAGGTGAAGTCAGCAGCTCAAAATTTTAAAATCGCTCTAAATTTTGTACACTTAGTTTTTTATAAAAAAAAACATGTTCCTAGATTTTTAGACCAATATTTCAGTAATTAAAAAAGTTATTGTACATTAAAAATTGTTTTTTTCTGCAATTTTTGGTGAAAACTCAACTTAGGTAATTTTTTAACTCAAAATCCTTACCTCAATAAAAAAGATATTATTAACATGTTTAAAAGCTAGGGTAGTTGAGATACAATTTTTTTATGACTATATTCCTATACCGTGACTTTTACAATTATTTATATTTGTCTGTCAACTACCCTAGTTTTTAAACATGTTAATAATAAATTAAGTTTCAGTATAAGCTTAAATTTAAATAATTGAATTATGGATGTTAATGAGCTAGAAGATTACTGATTACATAGTTTCTGAAATTTTATGAAGCGAAGTCTTAATATAAAACAATATTTTATTTAAAAATGCTAGAAAAAAAGTAGTATCTGTCTGTATATTGAACTATACGGTTACTAAATTGTCTGTCATCTACTTTGATTTAAACTTATTTTATATAGGAATTTACCTTCAGTTTTTGTACACATAAAAATAGATTACTTATGAAATTTAATTTTGAGTAGGTATGAAGAATGCGAATAAAGTGTATTAGCAGTGTGAGCGTCGGCCGTGAAAAATTCAGGATCCTAATTATATAGGTTACTCTAATACTTAAAAATAAATGTTTAATGTATTTTTTATGCTTCGACAAAAGTCAGTGAAAAGATTGATGACATGAGATGTATGAATAATATTAAGTTCTCAAATTCATTCGAAGGTAAAAAATACCAATTATTGGTTTTTATTGATATTTAAAAAATTTATAACTCTTTTCAGGAAATGTTGCCAATCTCAATGCAAGGATTATTTTAAAGGATTTTCAATACAGAATAAAAAAAATTTTGTTGAACAAAAAATATTCTGCCGCACTATTTTATTTGGATAAAGGTATACTAAAAAGCAGCCAATCAAAGACTTTCAAAAAAGGTCATAAAATAAATATGGCTACATCCTACAAGTAAAATGCAAAATTTTTTCCAATCCATGTGCTATACAAAAAGTTTCAGGATTTTGAGTTAAACAATTACCTAAGTTGAGTTTTCACCAAAAATTGCAGAAAATAACAATTTTTTAATGTACAATAACTTTAGTAATTACTGAAATATTGGTCTAAAAATCTAGAAACATGTTTTTTTTTATAAAAAACCAAGTGTACAAAATTTTGAGCGATTAAAATCGCTAAAAAATAGATTAAAAAATTTTGAGCTGCTGACTTCACCTTAAATATTCCATATATAAGTATAATACGAATCATTTTTACACGGGTGCAGTTATTAACATTAATTATTTCTTCTAGGGTAAGTGTATGTAAAGGTCGTAATGGGAATAGGAATTTACATTTTTGTACAGTCATATTTGTTATAGTACAAAAACTTATGTTTATTTATAAAAATATTTTTTATTTTGATGTCTTAAAATAAATGTAAATCCATTTTTTTAGATTCAGTGTACGTAAAGTGCGACTTTACAGATTTTGCAATATTTAAAAATCTTTTTTATAACTCTTATATAGCACAAATTAAAAACAAATATAAAAATATGTATGTAAGTTTATATAAATGTATAAATAATGTAAAAAATTTCTTTCTTAACTCTAGATTAAATTATACTATCATAAAAATGTATGTATATATAAAAAGAGGTCAAAATGTTCCGATTGCGAACTTTAGCTCCATTTATTTAAATTTATATACCCTTTTTTACATGTATACACATTTTCCATTTCCATCGGGAATAATATTACATTTTTTTGAAAAGGTTATTTAATTCAGTATATTCAACAAGAAGCACATTGTGCAAAGAGAAATTTATGTAAAATTGTGGCTTAAATTGAATTATTATCATGAAGAGATATTCATGTAAGAATGTGTATTAAATTAAATTGTTAGCATAAAGAGATATTATTCATGTAAAATGTATGTTAAATTAAATTAGCATATAAATTTAAACAGGAAATCTATGCATTAGTTTGAGGAAACATTGTATCAATGAATTGGCAGCGAATATTTGTAATTATATGATACAATTGATTTTCAAATTTTATTTATTTTTGTTATTGTGTACTACATACAATGAATTAACGTTATAAAAATATAATGAAATTTTCACCACCCTTTAAACGCAAATCTGTTAATAATATAATGCACTTCAATATTTAGAGGTTACTACACGATATAAGCGGCATTCTACAAACATGTATATGCGCGAGCGCAGTAGCATGCTTATTGATTGTACAGAAGAATAAACTGGTGTTCGTTCTACCATTGATTCAGCGTTCGACTAACGGGCTGGACACAGCTAGGTTGGCGATAATTTTAACTTCCAAGAAAGTTTAAAAGGATTCATTATATAATTTATCGCCAAGCTAATCATATTTATATAATTTTAACAAAAGGTCCCATAACTATGCAGGACTACGATCACGAAAGTTATGAATATAAGTCAGATACATTGTTGGAAATTAGTGAAACGAAAGGTCGGAATTTACCTGAAGTACCTCGGACTCGGCCTTTAGTTGATCCACAAGCTGAAGGCAATGTTGATCCTAATCTTTATCCAGAACCTAAGGAAGCGACGCACAAAATACGTGGCAAAAATGATTTTATCGAGTACCTTTTTGGCGCAGTAGATCAAGAGCTTCTCACTGTTAAAACATTTTATTTTTTTTTTTATTCAGCATTTGGTTCTCTTTTTCCTCTCATGGGTGTATATTTTAAGCAAATGGGTATGAATGCTGGTCAATGCGGTTTATTGATTGGTCTTAGGCCATTTATTGAGTTTTTCAGCGCTCCTTTTTGGGGATCGTGGGCAGACAGGTTAGTGATATCGCATTATTTGATTTTATGTCGATATTAGATGATAAGTGAACAATTTTTTATTTAATTTATATTACGATTATTTTTCTAATAGGTGTCAGAAAGGTAAATTAATACTTTTAGCCTCATTATCTTGCTGGATAATTTTTACATTACCACTTGGATTTATACAACCACCGGCGACTTCTTGCATGATTTATAAAAATCATACAAATTATTTATACATTCCCGATTCTGATAAAAGAATGGTTAAAAGAGCAGCAGATCTCAAAGAAAATTATTCATCTCAAAAAAACCTTGTTGAATCACTGCATACAAGAATTATTGATAAACTTGAGATCCACAACAAAAACACTATTAGAGGTGACCTCAATAATGTAAATAGTAATGAAAATCCATTTTGGATTAAACGAGAAGTGTCAAACTATATTACAGACAAAAGTGGAGAAAAACAAGAAGCAAAAATGTTAAATTTTGATGAATTTACAAGAAGAAACAGGTCAGCTGTCCTTATTAAGAATGAGAAATTTCTCACGGTAAGTTTTAGTGTGTGTGAGCGCGCGTGTGTGCGTGTGTGTGTGCTAGAATTTATCATTATAAATTTTATTAACAAAATATATATTACTCGGATTAAATAAAATTTTTCAAACTGACTGGGAGAAGGTAAGCGATCCGAATCACGGTTTCAGCTAAACTTGAAAAGAATCATCATTTTTTTTTAATTTTAAAAAAGCAAATTAAAGCTCATTTTGTCTAGTTTGATATTCTATTTTTGAAATGATATTTAAGACTATCCACACTGAGAAAAAGGGAGTTGGTACTGTTAACTATATTGCATAGTAAAACTCAATATTATTGCTATGTTTTTTTGTAAAGTGGACTATAATATGTTCATATCATTCAAACGACTAAACAGTTATAGTAACTCAATTATTGTACACGTAACTAAATTGTCAGTAAAGCTTACTATATTTATTTAGTGTAATATAATATTTTTCTTCTCATTTCTTTAATATTTCAAATTTTGCTATATAACATGGTACCCAATAAATATTCCTAGCTATCTTGACCATAATCTTAAATGTAAACAGTACTATAAAATAAGGTCGGTAAAATAAGGTAAAAATTTGCGTTTTCGTTGTCGCACGATAACAAGAGCAAAAATTATCCAATCGACCTGAAATTTGGCACAGATGTAGCTTTTATACATCTTCAGATCGAGTTCGTTGCCCAAAATGATCGGTCCATTACAAAACAAGATATTTGAAATTAAAAATTAAAAAAAAAAATTTTGAATCGCGTTTCAAGTATTCAAAAACCTCCCAGACATATTTCAGAAATTTTGACTTAACATTTTGTCGCAACTGTTCTCGTATCAGTTCCTGGTAAGTTACAAAAAGGTTTTAAAAATATTTCTAGTTTCGCTCAAAGGTAACCAAAAATTATTTCAAGGAATATTGCTGCAACGTTTTTCAAACTTTACATGAAATATTTCAGATGAGATTTTTGTCAAGTAACTTGATATGTTACGTGAAATAGTATGAAAGATTATGCAAACATTTCCGGAATCGATCAAAACTACGTGTCCCAAATATTTGGAGTAATGTTTCAAAAACCTTGCAGACACATATTAGTAATTATTACATAACAATTTGTCGCAACATTTCTCGTATTATTTTCTGATAATTTACGGAAAACTTTCTGAAATATTTTTAGTTTTGTTCAACGGTATCCAAGAAATATTTCACGAAATATTTTCGATAAGATTTCTGTTAAGGAACTTAAAATGTTACATGAAATATTTCTGAAGTAATTCTGGAAATGTTTTTTCAATAGATAAAAACTGCGGGCCCTAAAAATTCCAAGTAATGTTTGAAAAACCTTGCATTTACTTTTCAGAAATTATTACTTGACCATTTGTCTCAACATTTCTGTTAAGAAACTTCAAATATTATGTGAAATATGTCTGAAATGATTCTGGAAAGATTTCTGGAATCGCTCAAAACTGCCAGACCCAAACATTTTGAGTAAATTTTCAAAAACCTTCCAGAAATATTTCAGAAATTATTACTTTGCCATTTGTCGCAACATTTGTCGTATTATTACCTTATAAGTTACGGAAATGTTTCTAAAATATTTCTAGTTTCATTCAAAGGTATCCAATAAATATTTCAAGAAATATTGCCGCAACGTTATTTAAACTTTATACATAATATTTCCCATAATATTTCCCATAATATTTCAGTCAAAAAACTTGAAATGTTATGTGAAATATGTCTGAAATGATTCTGGAAAGATTTCTGTAATCGCTCAAAACTACGAATCCCAAACCTTTCGAGTAATGTTTCAAAAACCTTGCATTTACATTTCAGGAATCATTACGTGACAATTTGTTTCCACATTTTTCGTATTAGTTCCTGATAAGTTACGGAAAGGTTTCTAATGTAGTGTGTATATGGGCACAATAAAAACGTCTCCAATTAATGAGTAACAAAAAAACGTAACAGTTTATTAACTGAAAAATACATATGTCTTTTTACAAGAAAAAAACACGGCGCGGTAATTCGTGGGACGCGAAAGTACAGCACGTCGCCACCGAGTGTCTGGCTCTCTCGCTCGAGACTGACCCCCGTAGCCGGGCCGCACCTTGTGATCGGGCAGGTCGCCTCCTTGCGCTGATTGGCCCGCTGGCCGACTGCACGTGGACAGCAGTCCCTTCAAGTGGAGCACTGGCACAGGTGGCAACCACACACCCGCATCTGACCCCATAGTGAGCTCACGCAGCGCCTCGCTTCCTAGAACGACGGTCGAGAAGGTTTTCCGCGAATGTTCCTTCCTCCTTAGAATATTCTTTACAGCTCGGCCTATTCTGACATTTTTAGCCGACCCGGCTAAATACGCATGTAATTGTAAAATATGCGGTAAATTTGATCAAATGCAATATAAAATAGCTTACGTAACTAAAACTTATAACTACTGGTACACAATTTCCAACTTAATTTTTAATGTATCGTTTCATATTGTCAGGGGTTACAATTCCTTCATACGGTATTTGAGTGACCTGAAATCCGTCTATATCGGTGATGACGTAACGATCCTTGTCTAAAACTTTTTTTATAACGTACGGTCCTTTAAATTTAGGTAAAAGTTTCTTGTTTACACCTACAGAAGCATCGATGCTACGGATCATTACGTAGTCACCAATTTCATACACACTAACGATTTTTCGTTTTGTATTATACTTTTCTTCGTTTATGCTTTGGCTCTTTTTTATATTTTCTTCGGCTTCGTCACGCAAGGCCTGAAGATTTCTGTCATCGTTCGATGTGAACATTAAACGCATTGTGTCAGTAATTTCGCCTGTTTGTTCGATACCAAAAAGTAAATTACTTGGTGTTACGCCAGTTGCCTTAGATACAGTATTGTTAATTGCAAATTCTACGCGCTCTAATGATTCATCCCATTTTTTGGGTATCTCGCACATTTTCGCCAGCATGGGCGTGATTACCCGATTAAAGCGCTCGACCTGTCCGTTAGCACTCGGTGTGTTTACTGCAATAAGTACATGTACAATTTTTTCGTCCTCGAGAAACTTTCGAAACTCAAACGAAGTAAACGCTGTACCTCTATCCGTAATTAAACGTTGCGACTTACTATACATTCTATGATACTCTTTCAGAGCTTTTATTGTTTTACTTGGCGTAGTTGATTTGCATGCAAACAATTTTATGTATTTTGTAAAAGCGTCTACAACGACTAATATGTGTTTGAACCCTTTTGACGTTTTTTCAAGGGGCCCTAAGTGGTCTGCATGCACAGTATGAAATGGCACATTTTCTTTTTTTATGCTGTGCAAAAATCCTTCTTTTTTACCATTCAATGGAGAAAATTCAATACAACGCAAACAATTTGAAATGTGGTCTCTTATTTTTTCTCGCATTTGGGGAAACCAAACCGTAATACAAATCGACGAATGAGTTGAAAAATCTCTACCTGGAATGGCCATAAATGCCATAATATCGTCCGGTACAATGAAAAATGTTATTTTTAAATGAATGCCTACAATTTCTACATCGCGATAAAAAATTCCAAGTACATTAAGTCGCGACCCGTTTATTCCGTGAAACTCATTTTCATTCTCCTGAAGAGCGGTTCTCGTATACACAGGCACATAGCTAATTTTAATTAGACTTATTGGCGATCCCGAATCTAACATTGCAGTCATTCCATACTTACATATATTTCCACATTCATCCGCAATCGCATAATTTACCGATACAAAGTATGGTGCCGCAAGAGGTGCTGATTGTAGAACGTTTGTGGACGACGTCGCGTTCACTGCTGGTTTCCCGCCGCTCGATGTCTGCTTACTGCCGCCCGTTGTCTGCTTCCCGCTGCCCGCTGTAGGCTTGTGCGTTGCTCGTTGGGGGCAGTCGCTCAACTGATGCTCTGTAGAGTTACACTTAAAGCAAGCTCCTACAGTCCTCCTCGGCTTGATACAATTCTTCGAAAAATGCCCCGTTCCAGAGAAATTGTAGCACAGTAACGGCTTTTCCTCTTGAGAAGGGGGCGCTTGAACTTTGGTGTCCTTTTTTATGCGCGGTTATACGTTTTCTTCGTGCCTAGGGTGATTTTTTCGAACGCTTTGAGTAAATCAGCTTTCTCCTTGAAGCACTGAATACGAGTTTGATTTTGTATGTGCTCATCCGGAATGCCATCCATATATAATCGACGATTTCTTCTTCACTTATAGGTACTCGATTCCCAAGAATAAGTTTGTCGTAATGATAGTCACAGAACTTCTCGCTGTGTTGCCATACTTGGGCTTCAAATTCGCGCCGCTGAGCCAATTTTCCTGGTCGATGATCGAACATAGTTTCCATCTCTTTTAATAGATCATTCACATCTTTCTGCAAATGTTCCGATTTCGAGTGGAACCAAGTCGAAGCGCGACCTTTTAACTTCGAACTTATGAGCACTCTTGTCATTTTATGATCTAGATAATAAGTCGTACGCAGCAATGTAACTTGCTGCTTCCATCGCCAAAAAGAATTGTCGGTGGCATCAAATGGTGTCAATAATTCTCCTATTGACTGAATGCTGACACTTGCTGTTGATAAATTTCCGACGCTTAGTTTAGAGTTTACACTACTCGTTGCACTTGTGCGGTTCGCGCCGATGGACTGTTCGCGCCGAAGTAACTCAATTTCACGTCTCGCTAAATCTCGCTCACGTTTAAGTAGCTCTATTTCTCTGTCCTTTTACGTTGTCTCAAATGCCCTTTCATTATTTTCGAGGTCAGTTCTTACATTACCATTAGCCGTATCCCGAGCCAGCGCAGCATCACGTTCAATCTGGGCGCGACGCTCCGCCGCCTCTCGCTCTTCCTCTTCGGCCGCGATGCGTGCCACCTCAGCCTCCTCTCGTTTTCGCCCCAACTCTTCCCACACATCTGGATTATAGTCGGTTAGTCGCTGTATCAATTCCGTCTTTGATCAACTCGTTGGTAAATTTCTTTCCCGAAGGGCTTCTTTTAGTTCATTTACTAAAAATGTCATCGGCTGAACGGTAGATATTTTGTTTTGATTTTTTTTCTTGTAAAAGAAAAACAACTTCACACTTGATTTGAGTCAATTTTCACTTATTGGAAATTTTCCGCCACTGATTTAATCTCCCAGCTTGGAGTATTTAATCAAACACTTAGCGAAGACAAATTTTCCCAATATTTTTCTTATGTTACAACAATTAACGCAATATTCAATTGTCAATAAGCACACCCGAATATCAATTAAAATTGTTTACCGTCAAATAATCACTTCAAATTAAATTAACCACGCCGCGTTTTTCAAATTTCCAGTTTTCAAAATGTCCAATACGTTCACAGTCAATAATGTTTTTTTCAGTACACTTTTCACGAGAAAAAAAAACTGTTTATCCCACTTCTGAGGTTGTAGTGTGTATATGGGCGCAATAAAAACGTTTCCAATTAATAAGTAACAAAAAAAGGTAACAGTTTATTGACTGGAAAAAAAACATATGTCCGTTTACAAGAAAAAACCACGGCGCGGTAATTCGTGGGACGCGAAAGTACAGCACGTCGCCACCGAGTGTCTGGCTCTCTCGCTCGAGACTGACCCCCGTAGCCGGGCCGCACCTTTCCTAAACGCACGTGATCGCGCAGGTCGCCTCCTTGCGCTGATTGGCCCGCTGGCCGACTGCACGTGCACAGCACTCCCTTCAAGTGGACACTGGCACAGGTGGCAACTACACACCCGCTCCTTACCCGATAGTGAGCTTCCGTCGCGCCTAGCTTCCTAGAACGACGGTCGAGAAGGTTTTCCACGAATGTTCCTTCCTCCTCAGAATATTCTTTACACTAAAATATTTCTAGTTTCATTTAAAAGGTATACAAAAAATATTTCAAGGTATATTGCTGCAACATTTTGCAAACTTTACACATAATATTTCAGATGAGATTCCTGTCAAGAAACTTGTAATGTGACGCGAAATATGTCTGAAATGATTCTGGAAAGATTACCTGAATCGACCAAAACTACGTGTCTCAAACATTTCAAGTGATGTTTCAATAACCTTGCATTTACATTTCAGGAATTATATCTTGCATTTACATAAATAAAAATAAAAATGATTATTATAATTTTGATAACAATTATGAAAACCATTTTTTTTTTAATTTTAACTATAATTGCAATCATTGTACTTATATTTAATTTTCGTATATGCAGTTTGATCACATCAATTAATACTTAATAGATTTATATGCATCATAGACTAATTAAGAAATTATTAACATATATCTATATATGCAGAATTAAAATGAAACCTTTTACAAAAAAAAAATTAATTAATTAATAAATAAATAAATAAATGTGTAAAAGTAAATGAATAATTTTTATTTCTTAAATTTTACTGTAGATGTATTTAAGGTTTATCTTAATGATAGAAACAATAAAAATAAAGAATTACAATTTTTGCAATAATGAAATTATAAGGTTCTTCTTAGCATGGCGGTTGTGGCTATTATGTAAAAACGAAGTTTTTACATAGGGAGAGGGGGGCGACGAGTGAAGCGTGGCGGCGGGGGG
>JAPYZO010013290.1:0-13923 GCA_030522905.1 Torymus flavipes
ATATATATATATATATATTTATGCAATTTCTCTTTGAAGACGCGTTTTCTTTCTAGAATGTGCTACCAATTTGAGCTTTTTCGAAATATTTTTGAGTTTGGTAATTGCGATGGGAAAAGAGACGCGCTTTGATGTTTAATTTTTTTTTGTCGTCAAAGTTCGTGGAAATCCATCCTTACGGATGAAAAATTTTCGTGATTTACGTGAAAAGCTTGTCCAGAGCGTGGGTATATATAAATAGTAGAAATATGAATGTCAAAAATACAATTTTAGAAAGTCGTTTCGAATGAGATATACAGTGAATACCTATACGGTTTCAAAAACGTGTACGCTGTTAATAATGAAATATACAATTAAAAGTAAATTTATTGTATTCCGTAACCATATAAATATAATAATTTAATTTAAGAACATACAAGGAAATTATGACAGTAACGGTAAATTCCATCGTTCGAAATTCGAGCCCATACGGAGGTAAGAATCTTCCGAGAAAAATGCTAAATTTAATCATCCTAGTCTCGAACTCAACTGAAGAAACGAGTGACCTTGCCAAGTCTATATACTACAAGACTCGATTGATTTAAAAATTTCATTTTTTGATTTAATATTAACTTAGTCGCTTTCTGTCAGGGATTGACAGATTAGCGAAATAAATAGTGAAACCGCAGCGTGCGAAAAAAATGCTGCATTTTGTCGAAGAAGATTAAAGAGAAATAAAGCGTGAGAGGGCAAGAGAGAGAGAGGGACTTTAAAAGTCGATAAACCGCTTTTATTTTCGTGTCTTATAGACGCGCCGAGAGCTCGCACACACATTCCCACACATTCATATACACGCACACTGACACGAAGAGTACTAGCACGCGTTCGAATCATTTTAAAATAAATACGTTAGGGAGTTGGCTTTCAATTTATTTACATTGTTCTTTAGGAGCGCGTGAATTGGATCGAACGACCTGGCCAAGTGGATTATTATTAATTAAAAGAGAAGGAATAAAAAAGTTTGCACACGTGCGTTAAACACTCATTGATTACGTTTTTTATTATATTTTAATTAATTTTTCAAACTTTTTCAATTAAAAGAACTCTTTGTATTTAATTAAAATCCCTGTTTTTGTCGAGCACGCGCGCACTTCGCCGAGAATGAAAAATTTTTAACGGAAAAGAAACAAAATCAAATAACGCTCGCTCGCTCCAGAGCGTCGTTTCAAGTCGATAAGCCATTTTTGTTTTCGTGAAACGACTGTGTGTCTGCACTCGGAAGAATGAGAAAAAAGCTGTATTTGGTATTTTTAAGAAGCCGTTATAGAACCTCCACACTTTGAGTTTTATTTACGAAATAGTGTCTTTTGTACAGTTTTGATTGTTTCAATTTTTTATTGTATCGTACTTTTTAATTAAATTTTCATTATTTTGTTATTAATAGTATAAAAAACTTTGTGACGCACACAGGATATAAATTAGAAAATATTTATTTTACATATTTATTATTTCCATATTTGAAAAGCATAAAATGAAAATATCTTACTTTTAAATTTACATCGCTATATTCCGAACAATATTTTAGTTAAAATTCGTTCCAAGCCGAGTGAAGGTGAAGTATAAAAAGAATTTTAATTAAAAGAATTTATACGTTCGATTCCTGTGGTCTCATTTTAATAAGGACACGTATATGGAAAGTAAAAAAAACAACACAACCGATGTTTAAAAGCTTTTTAACAAAAAGAACTTTTTCAATATTCCTATCGACTTGCTCTACCGTTCTTTGCTCCAAAAAAACAAATACCTCATTATTTCACAAAAAATCATAATTCATCAATAATGGCAAACACTATGTCATATAATTTACTTATCGAGTCTGCGCGCGCTCTCTATTCTCCCACCGCAGTGTTTACCCTCCGTTCGAAAAATCGATAACCGATTTCCATTTATAACCCCCCGCGCGCGCTAATTCTCCAAAATCGAAAAGCTTCATCGAAAATCCAAACAACGCCTCCGGAGACGGCGATAAAAAAGGGAGTCCAGTGAGTGAGAGGGAGAAGAAGAAGAAGAAGAAAGAGCAATAGAGTGAGAGAGAAAATCTGCGCACGCGGGAAGAAGGGGGCGGCGGGGTAGGTGGTGGGGGTAGCGCTCTCTCTAGGTGGTAGGGGGTGAAGCCGCCGCCGCCGCTGCGAGAGTTTAGGGTTATGCACACACCGGCTAGCCACGGCGCGCTTACCTCGATCTTATCCATTTCTCGGCGGCCGATTGTCACGCGCTGACGAGAAGGACGACGACTCGACGATGATCATCTACGACACAGCGGCTCTCCTTAGCCACACTCTCTTCTCCGACACCGCACTATATATTTTTCTTTTCGTGCTCACTTTTCACTTATACTCTTCTGGAATTTTCAATGAAAAGCTTGGATTTTGATATTTTTATTTCGACGGTAGTGGGGCGCGTGTTTAGTGGCTCATGTAAACGCACTGCCGCCGCCGCTAGCCGTCATCATCGCCATCGTCATCATCATCAGCAGCATTATCATCGTGACGCTAGTCTTCTGATTCGAATCGGCGGGACGCGGGATTTTTGAAAGAGCCGTGGCGGCCTCGCCGGCTAGGAGTGGCGGCAGCAGCAGCATCTTCCTCGTCGGCCACCACCACAGCCGCTGTCACTCATCATCATTCACTGAATCAAACCGCGAGGCACAGATATACACGCGCGCTGGCGCGCGTACGGCCGGACCTCTAGCGTCGACGACAATAATGACAATAATAAACACTGATTCTTCTTCTTCGTCTGCTGCTCCTTCTTCTTATTCCCGCCACACACATGCACAATTTTATTTTACACACTGACACACATAGAAATTATTATTATTATTATTATGCAGAGGCCTACACACGACTGCCCTTTTTTTCATTTATTTTTATTATATATATTTATCCACTTCTTACACACACGTGCGTGTCTTGAATGATTTATCCATCGCACAGAAGAAGAATCACACTATACCGGCTAACATACAGGTATATGCACATATATATTTATAAACACAGAACACTATACGGACACTAGACTACTATACATCTAGTAGTTGCACATGACGCGGAGGACTACGCTGACTGTATACCCGCGTGTGTACATACACACGTATATATATGTATATATATAAGTATGTGTATGGTATATATACAGTGGCCGCGCGGCGTATATATGCGGAGCGCGCGCTCGCTCGCTCTCTCTCACGTCTCTCTCGGAGCGCGGTGCGACGCACGCCGCTGTCCCATCAAGACTACTTTGTATTTACTCTAATTACGTGACGTCACCGCGCCGAGCCGCGCCGCCGAGAGCCGCGCGCGCTCTCTCTCCCACTCCGGCGCCGCCGCACCGAGCGCCCGCGGACGCAGCCGAGCCCCGACGATGAGGAGAGCAAGCCGCGCCGACGAAGGTTGGGTTAGGAGCGAGCGCCCCGCCGACGAAGTGGGGGCAACGTCACCGCGCGCACGAGCGAGCGAGAAGCGGGCGAGCGAGAGATGCACAGCACTGAGGGAAGGCCGGCGTCCGAAACGTATGTGTGTGGTTGTGTGTGTGAGAGGCGAGGGAAGGGAGAGCGAGCGAGCAGCGTGTGGGTTTTATTGTGCAGGAGAGTGTTATTTCAAAATTGCTGAAATAACGATTTTATAGGCGACCGAGAGTCGGCTGATTTGTTGATTTTTATTGGTGGAGTTCGGCTTGGGGAGATTTTTCGTCGATATGGTTTTTCTTTTTTGCTTCTGACAATGATTATATACATATTTCGTATATGAGTGCATGGGTTTACGAGTAATTGCTTTAAAACATTTTCACGCAAATTACACGCTATTGGGTGATTCTTTCAGCATGATGTTTTATCGCTAGAAGTAGTCATTCAATCATTTATCGTTAAATGTCATTAAGATGGTAATAAACGTTTTATGATTTTATCATTTGAGAATTCCTAAAATTAAAAATTTTATTTAATACATACAATATGCATTATATTGCGAACTGCTATTAAAATGATTTTATTATTTATCGTAGTATGTTGAGATTCATTTATCGTATTGCGATAATAGTTGGAAAATTTATTGCTAGCAGAAATACACTTTAATACTGCGAAATTGCAACATTACTATTTTTAATGCTGCTTAGTACTAATTGCGTATTATTACACTGCGACACGGAATAATTATTAAATTTTTTATATCGCAATGATGGACGGGATAAAACATTTTAATACTGCAGTATCGCGATATTATTATTTTTATGTTGCTCTTTCGGAATTACGAAAATAATACTGAAATGTAGAAGTTTTGTAGTAAAAGGATATAACGGTTTAAAAATTCTAATACCGTGACCTCGTAGCTTTAGAGCGAGTTATATCATGAATCACAATGGAATTAAAACGTGTAATAAATTCGTTGGGTATTTTAATAAGAATTACTACTAGTATTTTGTACAGTAATTTAAACTATAAATTTATATGTTATTATGTAAAAGATACGAAGTACGATGGTTGTTAAATTTTATTAAAAGTTATGAAACAACATTTTAAGAGAATTCATGATATATTTTACTTCATAATGCACTTTAATTCATTGGAAAATACGATGTCACAATTTATTGGAAAATATAAAAATATGGGATATTTTGCAATTTATTTATTACAGAGAATATCTTTCAATTTTCATGGAAATTGTATAGTACACAGTTATTGATTATTTTTATATAAAAGGGTAATTTAAAGTGGAGTAGCATTTATCTGAAAATTAGAGAAAATGTTTATGTATTTCGTTAACAATGATAAATTATGGAAAATATTTTATGAATAATATATGTATTAAATGTAATATTTAAAAAATATCCTTATATTTTTGTATTTAAAGTTATAATATTTCGAGTAACTTTGAATCTCAAAAGAAGTTCAGCTACGGAATTTCATGAATATTTTTATCTTTGACATATTTAATTAAGTATGCAGTTTTCAGTTTAAATAATTTGTTGACGTTGATCTTGAAATTCCCTTCATCATTCAGTTGACGTTTAATTTTACTTTTCTAAATTAACTGCTAACATGCAGACTCTAAATTCAAAGGACAAATTGTACGAATTAGAAATTGCATTTTGCGTGTACGGTGTACATTTGTTAAAAAACTTTTCATTCGTAGCTGGCCTCGCGCGTAAGCATTTAAAATATTTAACACATTGCCGGCAGAACAAGACACATTCATTTTTATTCATACTCATAAAAGCGAAAGAATCTAATTTCGTCCAACGGCTTTTTCCGTGTAGTCGTGTGTGCGCCTGCACTTGTGTGAGTGCAGAGAGTGAGCGAGCGAGCGAGAGAGAGCTAGCGACAGCGACAGCTATAGCTAGAAGGCGGGCGCACAGCACACATACACTCGAGCACTGCCATTCACGTGTTCGCGCGTATGTGTGTACGTATGTGCATTTGTATCTATGCCTTTTTAGATATAGATATATTTCCTTATGAATTATCAATACTCAAGAGTGATAAAAGAATGTTGAAATAAGTATTTTAATTACTCCGGTTATCTCTGGATTTTAATGTTCCTTTAAACAGAAACTTACAGTTCCATAATGCTGATGATTTCTTTTCATTATAATATTTTACTTTCTACTCGAAACTCAATTAAACTTTATAGGAATTTCTAAATGTTAAAATCGTATTTTTATAATTGTAAATATGTAATTACTGTAAAAAATGTAATATTTCGTTATAAAGATAATTAATTCTCAGTTATAGACAGTTGAGGTCGCTGCCAATTACTTGGCACTATGGTTTCTCAAAGATATTTATTTAGCACAATTCTGCTTTAATTAGATATTAAATTTGGAATGAACGCGTTGGTTGCCATTCAAATGACAATTTTCAAATCGAAAGAGATTAAATGAAATTCTAGATGAAAATTTTACGCGACTTTAAAACTTTTTGTAAATGTATAAACTATATAAAATATATTAAAATATAAATTTTATTTTACGAATAAAAAGTTGTATTTTATAATCAACTTTACTCATATTTAATAATACTTAAAAAAATTCTTTATCTACGAAACGTTTTCATGTCACGTAATATCTTGTTTTAAAACTTGAAATGATGAATTATTCTTCTGGAATTGAATTTTTTTTTCAGTAAAATTCAATTTTGTAGATAGAAATGTAAAAAATATGTAATAAGCATGATATGAAATTATATAAATAAATTCTTTTATGAATATACATGTTTATTTATAACGAGAGATTTAAAATAAATAAAAAAACGAATTTATTAAAAAATATTAAATTTTTAACGCAAATACATTTTATAAACTGCTTTTCAGGTGCATATTTATATAACTTCCATTTTAGTTTCAATCGATTGCTCAATATTCAGCAGAGGAAACATTACGAATCAAAATTGAGGATATTGTTTGAACATTTTATCGCTCGGAATATTTCATTTAATTTGTCGTTATTTGAAAAAAATACTCGATATCCAATAATCAAAAAGAAAATAATTAATTAAAAAACATTAAAGAAATATAAAAAAATAAATTAAAATTCACTTATAGATAATTTTCACGACGGTACGCGCAGTTTTTAAATAGCCGTTCATTTGTTAAAAGTACACGTAATCTCAAATCCGACAATAATACATGTGATATGTGGGAGAGATAATGTATTCAGTGCATTAAACGCGACGCCGTGTTGGTGCGCACACACGTGCGAGCACACTCAGCACAGGCAGCGAGCCGAGCTTATATACGCATACACACGAGAGTTGGCGTCTGGTATCGTAGCCTATTGTCTATAAGTAGCGTATGTGCTGCGTGCGGTGGAGAGGTAGGTATATGGTATATCGCCTTTCCAATGTAAACAACGAACTCTTAACGCCATCTGTGGCAGAAGTTGGAACCCGCTAAGCGAATTGTGACGAAATCAGCGCTCAGCTCAGAGGAGGAGATGAAATCTTGGAGTCGTGACTCGTGCAGGAGAGTCGAGCAGTTCAACAGTGCAAGTGTTTGTTTACTTTTGGAGTTTCGCTCTGTACATCATGGATTATCCGTTGAGTATTTCGAAGAGATTATTGACGAGTTTAAATACAAATTCGACAGTTGATCGTATTCTGACTTCTAAGATGGAATATGGATTGGTAATTGAAACATCAATGGTGTTTTGTAAGAAAGACTGTAAAAAGGTAAGAAAAATAAAATTGTACGCCACTGCAAGTTTGACTTTTTATGTAAATAAATAAGTTATGTATAATTATAGTTTTAAATTTCACTTGCAGGCCATGATTAGAATGATTAAAATGAAAATAAGCAAAATGAAACTATACAAGAGGTTATGCTTCTCATATGAAAACTTTGCTGAACCAGGATAATGGAAATCTAACAATTCCTCCACATTCAACACAATGTACTAAAATGTGAACAGACACTACGTACAGCACTACTTGCAAGGAGATTTTGCATAACATCTGCACTACAATATGTAAGTATTGGCAAACATTTCAATTCGGAGTGATGTGTAAAAAGTTGTCGATATGTTTAATACCTATAGTTCAATATCACATATTCAAACAAATTCATCCGTAAAAAGAAAATTTGATTATTTTTAAAATAAGTTAGTTGACGATATTACTACGTAATAGTATATGTACTATGAATTTGATTATTAATTGATAAATAGTAGTTAGTTTTCTGATGTACTCTAAGATATTATTAATGCAAAATTCACTTAAATGTATATTTTCAGGTGTAGTTAATATAAAAGGAGGTAATGAAATTATTTAAAAAGTTTTGGAGCATCACAACTTAATTCTGAAAAATAAAATAAGACATAATGGTAAGAACCAACATTTGAATATATGACAAAACTAATTTATTTTTATTTGTTTTAAATTGAAAAAAGAAATTAAATTCTAATAATATTGTATTTTTTGAACAATTAAAACCTACTAATCATTATTTTAATTTAACAAAAAATTCTCTGTTGTAATAATCTAAATAGATAATAAAATAAGCAATAGTTTTTATATACGTAAATGATCATTACTGTAAAATAATTAAAGAAGCAGGAATGACAGTTTTACATATAAATTAAATATAAATTATAAAAATAAATGTGACAACAACTTAAAGATATCGCATCTGTTGTTTTAATTTATTATTCTCTCCTGAGTATTCCATTTTACAAAGTATAATTACTCAAAACATGACTTTCGGAGTTACATCATGCTCTCGCTCTTTATTTGCATTAACTGATCGCGTGAAACACTACCATCATCAGTGTCATATTCATCACATCATACATCCAAATTTCTCTTTTTTACTCTTTATTTTTAGAAACAAAATTCAAACATAATTACGACTAACATCCTCGTCAACGAGTGTGATTTTTTTTCACTTACAACCTCATGATATCGTGGCACGGTTATTTATAACTTGTTTTCCTACTTTTTCAGTTTCTCAACTTTTCACATCCAAAATCTTCGGTGCAGTATTTAATTCGTCGGTCTATTACAACGTGGAACCTGGAAATCGATCAACGAGTGTAGCGACTTCGTTTCTCTGGCTCGGAGAGCTATGCTTTTCTCTTAATTTTAGATTTATATATCAGCAAAAGTGCGAGAGATATATTTTGAGGGGAAAGACGCATGTAGATAATATATATACACAAAAACGCATACATAGTCTTTGGCAAAGGTGCACTCAGATACGTCCAAAAATTTTTTGTTTTTTTTTTTTTCCTTCATTTTAGGCCTACACGCTCGGAGGACGCGAAAAAGCAGTTTGCTATGTGATATTGGCTAACGAGCTAGGATTTTACTTGCATTTTTTTTGGTTCTTTTTGGCTTTTTATTTTGTTTAAAATATTTCGTTGTCGCTCTTGCGGTATATTCGCACGTTCTTTTAGTTAAACAAATTATTTTATTTGAATACAATTTAAATATAATGAATTTATTTGCTTAATATATTATAATTACGTTATAACAAATTTTATTTTTAATAAATTAGAAATACATATATAAAAATGAATGACATAATGCTATAGTGTACTAATTTATTGAAGAACACACTATAAATTACTAAAGCTTTTCAGAATTGAAGTAGCAAAATTCGTATAAATTATATATGCAAGAATTGTTTTTAGCAGGAAATTAAATATTTTTAGTTTAAAGTAATATGACAAATCGATATTTAAAGTTCTTAAGTTTATTCTTTTAGTTGTAAATGTTATATCTAATTTATTTAGCATAAACATTTATCTATTTATCAAAATTTCAATTCACTATAACACAATAGCGTGCAAAAATGTTCAAAATAACCAAGATTTTTTTAATTATATGGAACAAAAGCACTGTTTTCATAATAGCATGTATCTGAATTGTCAGATTTTTGTTAAATATATTAATATCGACTCAGAGAATGTTGGATGAATAATCTTTATCTATTTTTTAAACTATACTAATATTTTTCTTGATTTTCAAAAAGAATACATATATGTTTCATACTTTTGATTTATTTAACTGTAAGATTATAAGTTAAAGTAAGCAATCACCTTTTGTGATAAAATAACTTATTGACTGATGTTTTAAAATGTTTAAACATTGTCATTAGTTGTATTATTCTCTGAGTGCAAAGATTTTAAATAACAATTATATTTTGTAAATTTTTTTTGAAAGCTGTTCTCTTTTTGAAAAAGACCTTGTGCGTAAGAAATATATATGTATATTTAAAATGATTTTATTTTTTCATGATTAAACATACGCACAAAGTAGTATTTTTTTAATATTAGAAGATCGCAATACATTTACTAGAACGACGACTGGTGTATATTTTTTATCTGATGTGTATCTGCTTGCAATAATAACATTCTGAAAGTTATACGTAGGTTCGCATCAAAGAGGATGTTTTCATTTATTCGCGATTATGTTTTGCGTAGGGCAATCCTCTATTACATATCGAGTGTATTTTATCTGGTAATTGACGCATAAACATTTTTGCAGGGTTGTCCTCAAAAAATCTCGCAGTAATTGCTGAATAAAGTGTGCCATTGGATATATTTTTGTGTTTTATTTCCAGTTATTTTTGTTATAATCATACAGTGGTGATAACGCAATTTTTCTAAAATACAGTATACGCACGAACGAGCACATCCAATTTATTTTTATAAACAATTTTGCCATCGCTCGCAAATTTGTTTTTTTTCCGTTTTAATCATTACAAAACAATTACATTTCATAAAACAAATTACTTGAACATGTAATTTATTCAATACTTTATATAATTATTCATTAGAAATAAATATATGTAGATGTTTATTCAATTCACTACGAATACATTAATTTTCATTAACAAAAATTAAACAGAATAATGCTGCGCAAATTATTCTATTTTCAACTCGATGATTGGTAATTTTGATTTTAATCGTAATTTCTTTTAAAATGAAAAACGTTATATACTAATCTCGTCAGTATACAATTTGAAATATTCATCTGTATTTATGATTCCATATCAGCAGTCTTACAAAATCGGATTAATTGTTTAACCTACACTAAAATCAAGTAATGAATGGATATTATAATCAGAATCATGAATATTTCAGGAAGAAAATGTTGCTTTTTGATATATAGTATTTGTACGCATAAGCACTGACTCGAGGAAAAAATTCAAGTCTGACAACGTTACTTATTTGTAAAATAAATTTAAAATTATCGATTATAAATTAATACAAAAGCGCTAACTTTTACAGTGTGTATAAAATAATAAAATTGGAAGAAAGATTCATCGACAGTGATAATTAAATAATTAATAACAAAGACAGTTTTGTTAATAAATTAAGTACACCCTTATAATTAAACCATTCTCATATACCGATTTGAGTGGAAGACAATACAATTTTAAAAATCGTATCAAGCAATGATTTATGGATTTACAAAACATCGTGAATAATGTTTTAATTTCACAAAATTGTTCGTAAAACAATAATTAGATGTGTCTATTTTGGGAAATTGCTTTTAAAACTGATACAATAATCAATAAGATGTAGAATAATTATTACTTCCAAATGACAAAGAATTATACGTACGTTCAAAACGAAAATAAATAAAAACAAGAGTTTCGAGAGGCTCTAAAGTAACATTGTCAATGCATCATTAAGGCAATTCTTTGTGGATATACCTCCCGACTACTACTTTAAACAGTGAATTATCAATCGCATTGCTACCAAATGTAGTTCATATAAGGACTCGTACATGTTTTTAGACGGCGTAGTTCCGATAATCAGAATTTTTTCCATTGACAATATTCTCACAAAGGTTTGTGTACGCGATATATATTAGAGCCACCTCGACAGCATGTTATCTTTTTTTTGTTCTCCGTTGTCTCTCGCAATCTCTCAAAAAATCACTATTAACTCCTCGTTCTATCGCTTTCTCACGTTTTCAGCTAGACTAGAAATTGGTACGATGTTCTATAGAGCGTAGACAAACAATATCGGTGAAGTATCACAGCTGGCTTCCAGAAATATTGACAATTAAAAATAAAATATATTGGGATTCTAGAGGCCTTCGGCAAGTTTTGTTTTTCATCTTTTATTTTTTGTACGAAGAAAAATTAAGCAGTAAAAACTATGAATTTTAAAGTCAAAGAAGAAAGTCATGATTACAAAATTTTTAGCGACTATTTTGGCTTCTTGGAAAAGAATGCCTTGGAATGGCAAACATTTTTTAGCTGTTCGTTTTCAAATTAAATAAGAAATGGTAGTATATTTTTAAGCACGCATAATGTACTTTGTATTTATGTATTTCATGGTAATTCTAAAGCAAATAGCAAAAAAATGTTTAATTAAAAAAAAATAATTAATAAATAAAATATGGCGAAACTTGTATTTTTCTGTCTTTAATTTTCTTACTTTAAAAATGTCATAATTTTTCCTTTCTAATTTTTCTCCGTAAAGCAGTAGTCACTCCAGTTCGATTTAACTTTTTTTTTCGTTATCAAATATTTTTGGATTTTTTTACATTTTTATTTTTCGTTTGTATTTATTTCTGTGTACGCGTAGCAGAGTATATTTTTTGCTAGTGTTCCTATGAAATGTAGAAAAAATAACAATTCACATCGATTTGAACTTTATAGCCATTTTTGTTTGTAAGTTAATGTTTATATTAAACGGTGTTTTATTTATTTTAAGCAAAATTTTTTTTCGTGAAAAAATGCAAGAGTATTAATATTAATCTAGGCTTATATACCTTCCTTGAAAATAAACCAATTTATTTTTCTTTGAATATAAATCAAAGTTTGAATTAGAGATTAATATTAAAAAGGACGTTATTTTAAAGTATTATTTTATCAATCGAACTGAAGTCACTGTTCTCATTTGCGCGGTAATTTTTTTATTTTTTATTTTTACTTTGGAGGCTGTTGTAACTGTCAAATTCTACCCGCTTCATTAATATCATTAATAAGTAATTCTTAGACAGCATATATACCTCGATCGCTGCACCGATGAGTCAAAGTCGAATTGAAGAAAAATACATTTATACAGGCTTTCGTTGCAGAATATTTATAAATATTCACGCTTCCGGCGTTCCCTCCCGAACTTTATTTTATTTACTTTTTGTTTGTGTAAGGAAAGGAAAGAGCGTCGAACGCGTCGACTAATTTTCGTTATCTCGGTCATTGACGTTATCGGCCCAGCAATATTATTATTTTTTTTATTATTTTTCATATCAAAATGAGCGTCACACGGTCAGATTCGCGCGAGGTCCTCGTCGGTTTCTTCATTAAGTTTTTTTTTCTTTTGTTCATCCTCTACGTACCTTACATATGCAGAGAAATAATAATCACAGATTTGCTTCGTCGCACGAGTCTTCAGCTCTGTGTCAACGTACTTTAGGAAATTCGTCTAGGACACTTGGATTTAGATATCATCTTCTTTAGTTTAGTCTGACGTTTTTGCAGCGAGAAGGGAATCTCGTTTGCATTATTTCTTTCGTTTTCTTTCTACTCATTTTTGGTTGATTGTTAGAGAAATAAATAAAGAATTACAGTATACGGATTTGTCACGTTATCACTATAAGGTTAATTAAACGGTTCTATATTTACTTTCGTTATTCAATAGTTGGATTATAATAAAGATTCAGAGTTTCGAATACTACTGATTTCACTTCAATGTTAGGTACAATAAAACTAAATAAATTATCACAATTTTCACTTTGAACGTCATTAGAGTTCTGAGATAAAAAATACTTAAAATCGTAAAAAATATATAAAAAAAAAATCAAATAATGTAAAAATCATAAAAATTAAATTCGTTTAAAATAATAAAATTCCAAACAACCAAACGAAATGTCATCTATGGCTGGGAAACGTGAATGACAACGTCATTGATTGAGATCATTAGCACTTTCGGTAATAGTTATTCTTAATAAAGAGCCTAAGTCTACGGCCCCGCGTACTCCTGCAAAACTGCCCGTCTCGTCACTGGGACTAATAATCGATCGAAAAACTGATCCTCCCTTGCCCCTTCCCCCCGGACACCCACTTCCCCATCCCCCTACCCCCACAAAAAACTATATATGATATGAGAAAACGCGCAGGAAGGTCGACGGAGAACCTCTAACGCCTGCTCTGCACGCGACGCGCGATGAGAGACCTCGCGCGAACCGCTACGCTCCTCTGTAATTTGGACATTTTCTTAAAATATTTTCATCTCTTTCTCTCTTTCTGGGTTCTTTTACCGTTCTCTCGTTACGCTTCATGCGAACTTATCTAACCGCTCGAAATAGACATTTCATGGAAGATTCCAGTGAACGAAAAATTGTGCAAAATTCTGTTTACTCTTTGGAATGTATCATTTGTAAGATAACAATTTACTTTAAAATTAAACGAACTTTTGACAAAAAAAAAAAAA
>JAPYZO010013300.1:0-13117 GCA_030522905.1 Torymus flavipes
TCGAGGAACACGTTTCTGCTTTCTTTCATGATTCGGAACTTTTTATTACGACATTATAAATGCACAAAAACATCTTAAAAATATATAATATGCAGGTGTGTGTTGGCTCCACGTGTATGTATGTAGATATACGCCCTCAGCGCGTACTGTCTTCGTGTTGTATGCGTTACATTATACGTCTCTCCACGTCCGCGTGTGTATCCTGTACGTGTTATACAAGCGAAGTATGTATATGTTTGTCTGTATAGAATATGCGTGACGCGTGGTTTCACTTTTATTTTGTAACAATCAATAATAATCCAGTAATACACGATATCTTCGGCTTGGCTGCCGCGCGAGAAGTAACAGCGTCGCTCACGAAAAATTGATTGTTGCACATTAGCTCGTGTATTTCATGTCTGTGTGTTTGTGTATAATGTCGAGAAAAAGTAAAACTCGTATATAGAATATTCGTACGTAGCGGTAAAAGAGCGAGAGTAAGTATATATACCTACGCGCGTGATCGTATATTAATATACAATGTTTTCACTTTTTTTTTCATCGTTTTTTGGATTTTTTTTTCGTTTTTTTTTCCTTTTTTGGTTGCTGTTGTTGTTTTTTGCTTGTTTGGTATTATTTTCACACTGGTATCGCATAGTCGCTTATGTTGTTACTATTATTTTTCTTTTTTTCACATTTTTTTTCGTTTTTGTATAATATAGTCTGCGCGAAGAGAGGATGTGAACACGCGATACGTTGCGCTGGTTCACGCTAACGACGAGAGAAAACTTTTATGGTTTATTAAAACATTTTATTATTTATATATTACTATAATGTATAGAATTACTTTTTATATATCTTATATACTATCTTTATTAATAGTAATCAGGTCTTATAAGTGTGTCCTTTAGCGTCTACAATCTTATACAGTTTGTAATTACATCGACAAGACGCTAGAGGGAATGCAATCGAGTAGTTGAAAAAATTCGACCATTTCTTTTTTGATTGATTCAGTGTAATATTATATTATACTTTTTTCTTTCTTTTTTTTTTATTCTTTTGTTTCTTTTTTTGGCAACTTGAGAGACGCGCTCGTCATGGTCGTGACGATGTAGCGAGGAATCAGCTTTTCCAGCATTATAACAGAGTGTGCACAGCACTTTAATCGCTATATATAATATATATGGATGAATGTAGGATGAGAGACAGAGGATTTTCCGCGGGCCTTCGAGCGGAGGAAAAATAGTACTTTTTGAAGGTCCCAGCGGAGAAAATCTCGCTACAACGCTCTATATAATACGAGGATATTGGTCGTCAAGGATATATTATAATCGTACAGGACATATATTCAGCGCATAATCTTAAATCGACAAAAACAACTCTTAAAAAAAATATTTACTCGAGTATTTTTGCGTTTTGTAATATCTTCAAAGTTGGTTTAAAGCGAGTTAAATACGCTTTTAATTCGAAGCGACGTCGTGCGTAATTATCCGACGATTTATAACTCTAGAAAATTTCAAGTACATTACAAACTAGAAAAATCTCGGTAAATATTACAATCGACTTTTTATTCTTTAATAAATCTATACCTAGTGAGAATCGATATAGCTTTTATGTTGAACTACAAGTTACTTTTTCGAGACTTAAATTTATATATAATACTTTTATACAAACGGGTTTCAATATTTGTATGTATATTGAAGGTATATAGATTCAACGCGGAGAATAAGATGGAGAGAGAAAGCTCAATCTCATCTTTGAAAGTGTCACAGCACTGTGAGACGACTTGTGTAACTCGTTTTATACGAATTCGATCATAGCACAACAACAGATGATAAGAAATGCCCTAATACACTTATGCGTGTTACAAAAAAGTAGCGCTAAAGGTCCGATGTCCGTTCGTACTTTGCTACCTATTTGTATTCTCTGTTTTGTTATACAAACTGAACGTTTTAGATTAAAAACATATACAATAATGAGGTAAATTTTCAATAAAATCGAGAAAATAACGATTCTTAAAATCCTTCATTTCAAATTCCAGATCCTATAAATTGGATATCAAATTACGAACTGTAACAAAAATAACCCACGCTATACTTAGCAAAGTACTTTTTTCTACCCCCTAAGCCACACAGACCATGTCCCAAAATAAAACAAAAACAAAAAAAAAACTTTACAACCTTGAAAACCTTCGACAATAAAACCTAGATATACCTAAACCTACCTACTAAAGATATGCGTATATAATATATCTACACGACATACGCCTACGACCTATATATACCTATACCATATAGCCTATAACACCGAAGTAGGTTGTGTTCCTCAATCATATATATATATATATATTTTCATTCTCTTGCTAAACGTACACACGCTGGAAGACTTTAGTTTATTCCTTATTCTTAAAAGGAATCTCCCCCGCACACTAAACGTAACTTTTTCCGCTTTACATATACACGTGTATACTGTACAGAAAGGGAGGTGGGAGGGCGTGAGTGCAAGTGTAAGCTTGTTGGAAAGTCGCGGGCGGACACGCGCGCCCTCGTAAAAATGCGGGGATGGTGTAGGTGTAGGATTTTCTCTCGCCTCTGTATTTCGACGTCGACAAATTGCTGCCGTATAGTGGGAGGTTTACGGCGCGCTCTTTTATTGCGAATTAAGCGGGTGATGTTTGGTAAAGAGCCGGCGCGGCTGCATTTTCGCGGCAAATGAAAATGTTAGAGGGATTTTTGATGTGAGATGTATAAATTAAATTGGCATTTTGTTTTAATTAATTTGTTGAAGCTTGCGTGGTATAGTATCTAGTTTTGAGTGGGTAAATTTTCAGATGTAATACGAACAAAGATTTTTTATTGTACCTGGATAAAACTGAGGTATTAGATGTTGTTCAAATGATAAACCTGAATTTTTTTAAAAGATTACTTATACATAGTACTTATACAACTTACTTCATACGCAAACTATAAATAAATCTTTAATAATGGATATGTTAAAAATATATTGTTATTAGAATATTATTACAGCGTATTGTAATACTGTTATATTATTATTTTAGTATTATTACAATATTGGTATAATATTATAATAGTATTTTTCTTATTATTGTACCAACAAAATTTTGTTCGAAACTAGAGACTTCCTTATTTATCACCCTAATCTCGAGCATTTAACGAAAAAGAAGATTAACAAAAACTAATGCAATCCTATCTTCTCAAAGCATTATTAAAACAAATCTAATTCAAGCTCCCGACCCCATCGCAACCTTTCGCAAAGCTCCCGTCACGAGCTAAGAGCTTCGTATCACCGATATATATACGCCACGTACACTTGCGTTTTATCGCTCTTGCGCCACACATCGTCGTCGTCATCGTCGTCGACGAGAGTAATTTATGGTCCACCGCAGACCCAGACGGCTTGGAGCGCGCGTTAGAGATAAAAGTGCCGCTCGCGAGCGCGCGCGGAAAGTTTCCGCGATTCCGAGAGGGGAACGAGCTGAGATGGATGGAAGAAGTGGTGCAGGGGCTACGCAAGACTTGGTTTATTCCAAATTATCTTTTCTCGTGAGATTTATTGTTTTCTTTTCGTATTTGTAGAAGAGATTTTTAAATGCTAGAGCGAAGTATATTTGTTAGTCAGAGGGAACACATTGTTGTTAGAGTAGATTTATAAAATAACTATGATACTGTAGATAAGTTTTTGAAAGACATTGATTTAAATTATTGTGACTCTAATTGTACTCAAATTGGTATTGTTTTCCGATGATTTTAAATATTTTTTCATGCTCATCAAGTACAATCAAGTTTTGATTTGCGTTACTTTATACTTAAAAACTGACTTTTTCAACTATATGTATTTGATTTACATAAAATATGTATCTGTTGTACAGTAGAATCGGCAAGTATGAAAGGTTATTATTTTTACTTATTTAAAATATATTTTTATACAAACACTTATATAGTTATTCTAGAGTATCGTTAACTGTACAGTTTGTTCAATGCATAATATTCTGTCGAGATTTCAGTATACTGGCACAGAGGTATATAATATAGAGAGTTTTAAAAAAGGGCAGTTGAGGTAAAAAAATAAGTACAATAATATCCAGAAATGAGATTATTAAGTATATTTCATATTTTCGAATGAGCAATACATAATTATTTTAAAATTATCATGTCATCAAAAGTTATATAAGATATACAAGAAAGATTTTGAATCTTCTTCGAAAAAATTAAAAATTATTCATTTGGAACAAACGAAGTATTTCGTAGCCCTAGAAAAGATGTGAGTAAAAGAGGTATTTTCCATTAAAATGTTTCATTACGTTTTTTTTTTGTCTCTTTCCTTACGAGTTTTTTTTTCTACAGGAATCTCGATTACTTTTTAGTAAAAGATTAATTATTTTTATTCACAAAAGGTCGAAGATGACTAGATTTATGCAGTTATGTTGTTCATATCATCAAGATACTTTGTTGAAATTCATAAAATTGATTTCGAATTCATAAACTTCTTTAATAATATTCTGATCTTAAAATTTTAAAAATATGTTTTAAAATTTGTTTTATATCAACAATTTTTATCGACATTTTTTTCTTGACTTTTTTCAAATCTTAAATTATAACTAGAATTCAATCCACGTATTTTTTTCATTTATTAATAGTATTTACAGTAAAAGAGCACAGACTTAAAAACATTTACAAGGATTGTCAAATTACGTCTGAATATATGAACTAATTAATTATCCATATTACATATAAACGACAAATGTATTTTTTTTCTCCTCACTCATTACTTCGCGATAAGTTCATTATTATTAATCATGTTTTTTTTTCTCGAATAAACGTAATAATTAATGGATCGATCAGCCATACCGATAAAATGTCTGTATTACGAAGAGTTTCGTCCATATACGTGGAAATTCGGACATGAGAATCCAAGAAAAATCACTCTTCGCCTCATACGCTTAATTATTTTTCACGTTGTACAACAGCTTTAATAGCCCGTGTGTCGTTAAATCTTTTCCCATACATTTACACAAAAATCTATTCCGTCGGATTAACACAATTTCATCGGATTGTAATTACCTACAAATCATACACGCATTGATTAAGATCTGAATCATCCATATACTATTTCTTAAAGAAAAAACCGTAACATCATTTTGATTTGTTATTTATACAAAATATATAAGTCATGCCAACGTCACGGGAAAACGAAAATTCGACGACACACGGGTACACCGCGTCGCCTTCGCTCGAGAGGCGCATGCGAGCTCAACAACAACCTGATATCCTCAATAAGACTTTTAATTTTCCCCTTTAATCTTACTTGTAATCGCTTATTAGACGTAAGTTTTAATTCATCATCGCATAAATCTATATTTATAATAATTAATTAATAATTAATATAATTAATCCATACGCGCGCGCTCTCGCGCAGTAATTGGAATAGTTTCGCGCGCGTGCGTCTTTGTATGTGTGTTTGTGTGTGTGTGTGTGTGTGTGCGCGCGCGTGTGTGTATGTGTCTAATGTATATGTATATACCTCGTCGAAGGACAACCAGCGCTTCGCGTCGTATGCAGCGGGATATACCGATCTGAAAATCTCTTGTCATTTTTTATTTTTCTGACATCGTCATCTTTATATATATTCTGATTCCGCGGGCTTCCACGGGCTCCGCGCGCTCGTGGCCGCAAAGATAGATAGAGAGAGAAAGAGAGAGAAAAAAACGAAAATATACAAAAATCACCGCGAGACAGAACTAGCACGACGGAGAGAGACAGAGAGACATATGTATGAGAATTCGACACGATTATTTTAAACTTAAAGTTACATAATGTAAATATCGACATTACACTTTGTCTCTTTAATATTTATCTTTTCCTTTACTCGAACGCACAAAAAACTTCAGAAACTCGTCATTTTCTTTATACGCACAAACCAGCTTATTGCTCCCGTTTACATTGACAAAGCAATTTCATTCGCCGAGTATACTTCCAAATTGCTTTTCAATTATAATATCCATATAACAATTATATATATCGTGATTTTCAACGAAATAGAGATACTTTCCGAACAATAATGAATCGCTACGCGAGAGAATTCTTTATTCATTTTTTGTGCGTCGTGACGAGAAAAGAGAGAGAGAAATACACATATTCCGCGTGCCCACGTCGTCATCCGTCGTGGTTCCAATCGATACACATGTATAAGCACTCGCGCGCAATTAAAGCTACCGTGGAAGCCGGCTATCGAAATTCTATAATTAAATATTAATATTTAGTTTATGTATATATGTATATATATCTGTATAATCATAATAATAATGTGTATCCTCGTAATATCCATAGTGTTAACGAGTATAAAAAGAAGCACCTAAAAGTTGTCTTTCTCCACTTTGCCACCGTGTGTCACGTTATTTATTTCTTAGTTTTTTTTCTTTTTCTTGTTGCTCGATTCGCACATCATCACTCCCTCTCTTTTGCTAGTGTTTTTCTATCATCCTCGATAATCAGTATATTATGTATATTTTCTTCCATCAGTTTTTTTAGGATATAATAAGGCCGAGTGCGTTTTCGGCGGTAAATAATGGAACGAGAAAAGGAGAGATCGAGAGGAAGGAAGCACAATGAGATCGACCGTCACACTCTCGCACACGTGTTCGTTTTTTTTTCTACAATATAATAAGCGTTAGTTTTTTCTTCATCTTCTCTTTTCTCAAAAATGCCTCGCGACTCCTTTCCTGTTACCTCGCTAATCTTTGTCTCCTTTCTCTCGTCTCCTGCGCGCCGTCAACGCATGTCTATAATATCTCACAACTTCGTAGTGTTATTAATTTTTTTCATTCTCTCTTTCTCTCTCTGGCGCGCACGCGCGCGCGAGCTTATTGTTCTTCGCGGTTAGCGTTTTATCGCACACTCGCCTCTGTCGCTTTCTCTCACTCTCTCTCTCCTCCCGTTCTTTCTGTTCATTATCGGCAATCGATGCCCCATCCGATGCGCTGCGCTCGCGCTCTTTATCTACAATTATCATAGAATACGAACTACGAAAGTTTGATAACCGTCGAGAGGTGCAACGTTAACGAAATATCGATAGAAACTTGATGTATACATAATTTATATATATATATACGTATCCATGTGTTTTTTGTTATTTCTTATCTTCATCTTCTTCATGTATAATTTATATATATTCATTCACTCGTTCAATAGATAACTTTGGAAGGCGACAGTAGAGGCTACTGAAGTAAATGCATTTTTTATTTTATATATTATTTTTTTTTCACGCTTTTCATGTGTTTACGCGAGAAACGAAGACAGTTCAGCTCATCATCTCCTTTACACTCATCCGATACGTGATTCGCGATCCGCCGATCGCTTCGAGATTCCAATAAAGATTCATTATGTACGTCCATTTGCTTCGACGTTCGTGTATCATCCACATCTCCGTTCCTTCTTCTCACAACATAGCCAAGAGACTTCCCACATAAAACGTCTCATCTCTTTCCCACCCACATATATAGTTTCGCGAAGGTAAAGTCCTCACCTCGCACTGCTCGAGATTCATCATAATATATATAATATATACTTAAAAATTACAAGTTCTTCGCTATGATTAAAAGGTATGTATAATTAATAAACGCGACCCGCGCGATATTCAATGTCGCACGATTTTCCTCGCCATTATCCTTTCTCACTTCTTTCGCACTCGTCGTCATCCTCGACTTCCGTCCCCGCTCTCATCATCATCACTATCGCTACATCGTAATCATAATCATCATCGTAACTATAATATATCCTTTCTTTAAATATACTTTGTCATTTTTTGTTTTCTTTTTCTGCATTAAATACATCGAAAAAACCTTACTATAATAAAGGATCCTCAGATAAACGAGACACAGGGTCGATCGATCGCGCTCGGCGCCATCGTAATCGTGCTACAAATCCTCCAGCTTATTATTCTCTCTCCTCTCTCGCTATCATCATTATAGTCTTCTCGACTCCATACAATTCATTTGTCAAATGTGTTCTTTTACGCATTCTCCCTCTTTCTCTCTTCGCGCCTATACGTACGTACAATATGTGATATACAAACGTGCCGCGAAGTTTCGTCCCTATTACAGCGCGTATCGTCATCCGCTCCGCGGCACATTCTACCTTATTTTCTTCTTCTTGCTTACATTCTACATAAGAAAAATCGCGAGGTGCGAATGAGAGAAAGTGAGTGAGGGAGAGAGAGAGAAAAAGAGAGAGAGAGAAGTGCTCTGTGGTCTCACAAGCCTCTCGAGGAATCCGGGGAGGAGGATACGATACTCCTATGTGAACGTGTATATGAATATATATATACGCGAGATAGAAGAGAAGAGAGAGAGAGAGAGAGAGAGAGGAGAGAGAGAGAGTTGTCGGATATTGTTGTCTGTCGCAATCCTCCTCCTCTGTTTCTTTCTTTTTTTTTATTTTGGCGGTACGAAGAAGAGAGAAAGACACATCGTCTCTTCTCTCCCCACGTGTCTCCGATTATACCGCGCGAAGAGTGTCGTCGTCTCTCTCCCGCAAACACACACATACACACACATACGCACACGGTGTATATATGATGCGTAGTTTCTCTCGTTCTTCAGCAAAAAAACTTCTCACGCTTAGCGGCGAGCGCATTATATGTGTTGGACGAACTCGGGATTGAGGAACGAGAAGCCCATGAATTCCGTCTGGTCGAGGTTCATCATGAAGAGCTTGTCCGTCGGCGTTAGGTCCGTCTTCTCCGACGTGAACTGCTTGTCGAAGTTGCTCACGTCCCTTCGGTGTTTCTGAAATACGGGAAAATTTATTTTTATTTATTTATTTTTTTTAAGGTAGTCATGGTTATCATTTATTGAGTAAAATGACGTATGTTTGCGCGATGATTGCATATTACACAGTGTACGTCAGTTTATGGCACATCGAACAGCTATTCCGTATGAAAGGCGCGCCGAGAGGGACTTAAAAAAAGGGGAGGCAGGGTGGATGCTACGGATTTTTATTGGTCGTCGTAAACTCACTATCGAGTAATAAATATCGATGGAATGCGACGTTTTTCATTTACTTTCTCTCTCTCTCCCGCATCCCGATAAATTTTAAAACTCCGCGCTGCCGCACGCGAAGATGTGATTTCCAAGCGGCAAGAATGTACGTAAATCGCAAAACTATATCATAACCCCAGCGTCGGTTTTTTATTTGAAAACATTATCCATACACCCCCCTTTTATCGTTAAATGCGTTTGAAAAATAAAAAAACCTCGCTTCATCCACTCGATATCTATCGAATGCTTTAACGAGCCAATTAAATTTCGCTTTATAGGATTATCATATTATAGGAATTTCATCATAGACTATAATAACTATATATCGAAATATTGACTTACGATCTTGGGCTTGAACGGCGGCTGGACCTCTCGGTTCTCGATCTTCTCCCAGTCGATGCGCCGGAAGAACGCGTGGCTCCTGACGTCCTCCTCGCCTCGAAGGCCGCAGCCCAGCCTCTTGCTCGGGTTCTTCGTGAGGAACTGTAAAGAGACGTGGCGAATGTTAAAATATAGGTATAAAGTGACTGCGCCTCCACCCACGGATTAATTATTTTGAGCAATATGAAGGTGGATTCCGGGAACGGACGGTACTGAGAATTTCGTGGCAGGTGAAAATTGTTTTCCTGCGTGTTCTGTTGGTTCAACATAAATTATGTTTTTGCATTAAGCAGTTTGAATTAATTAAATTTTACTATACTAGAATTCCTATAAATATAATGAAATGTTTTGATGTTGAGTTTTTCTTGCAACGAATAAATTAAAGTTACAAAATCTATACTGTTATAATATTGTACTGAGATTTTCGTATATACAACCAAATTTTCTTCTACACAAATCCTCATTATTATGTATCCCGCATTCTTGGCAACACCGTGAGCTCTTTAGTTTTAGGCTCGTTTAGCGTGATACTCGCGTCGCAACTCTCAAAACTTACTTAGAAAGAGATCCCCCCCCCCCCCCCCTGGAAAATCCCGCAATATTTACGAGAAAAGTTGATAAACTTTTTTACAAGGATTACGCATCCCGAAGTACCTTCGCCTCTCCCCTTCATCCCCCTCCCATCCGTATATACTGTACACTCATTCGCGTATTGGGTGATTTATGTATACATCGTCGTGTCTGACTATCCGCTGGCATTTTCACTGAAACTCAGAAAAAACCTCTTTACCCCTTTGCAGGCGTCTTTCGACTCCTTGGACAGAGCCTTGGGGTAGCTGACGTTCTGGTCGGTGATGGCAGCGAACAGCTCCTCCTCGTCCTCGCCGTCGAAGGGTGGCTGTCCGACGAGCATCTCGTACAGGAGGACACCGTACGCCCACCAGTCCACGGATTTGCCGTAGGGTTGGTATAAAATTATCTGCGGAGAAGAAAGGGAGAGTGTGAATACGTTATAAGTCCATTGTATACACGCCCTCTTTTTTTTAATAAAATTTGTTGTGTTCAGTTTCAAAAATAACAATCTGGATTATGAATTTGTTTCTTTTTTTTCCCTTTCATATTGTGCAGTTTTTTTTTGTGTAACGAAGTGAATAATGGAAAAATGTTGTACAATATTCCGAGAAATTCGAGTATTTTATTTAGTAAATAAAAGCTTTAGATCCACAAAATGTTGGATAAATAAAGTATATTACGTAAAATATTCATTGTAAATACTGAAACATATATGTTTACCGAGGAAGAGGATATATATTAATATTAGGCTGTTGTATTGCTTTTGATATTGTTTAATGTCTTTAATAAAATATATATAAATGTAAATAATTGTATGTAAAGCTTGTAATTGGAAGATATATTTATATTTATTTACACTGCTTTTGATATTGTATAATTTCTTTAATAAAATGTGTATAAATGTAAATAAGTGTATGTAAAGGTTGTAATTGGAACATAAATTTATATTTATTTACATTTATTTACATTTTTATATGTTTTATTACAGAAATTTTGTTTATTTATAAAAATATATATATATTTTATTTTGAAGTCATGAACGATGGAATTTCAGAAAATGTAAAAAGATGTAGAATACAAAATGTAAAAACTTTCTTTCTAAACATCTCACTATATTATCGAGCAAATGTATACATATAAACGTAAGAAAAGACATTTATTTACATTTATACATATTTTTACATTTATATACATTTTCCATTTCCATCGGGGTAGTAACAAATTACCTCGATATTTGAAATTATTGTAAATTGGATTAATCGAACCCCGAAAGCGAAACAATTAAAGTAAAAAATCTCCCTTTTCCTTAAAAATCCACAGACTAACTTCCTTCCTCCCATCCATGCACACGTACACAAGCAAGCAAGGCTCAAAGAAAGCCAGCACGACAACTCAATCATCTTCATCATCTCTCTCTCTGCCACCCTCAGCATACGCACATATACATTATAACTCATCCACTCGTGGGCAGCGTCTCTCTATAATAAGCATCTATCCACGCGCGTGCACATATCCATAATCAACACTCGCCACTTTGCACAGCCTTCGCCCCTAATCCGACGAGTTGGCCAGATCAAACGCCCTATGATCAAAAGGCTCGACTATCATCATCATCATCGGTTATTACTGACCTCGGGAGCGATGTAGTCGGGCGTACCGCAGAAGGTCTTGGTCGTCTTGTCGCCAGTGATGCCTTCCTTGCACATGCCAAAATCCGCGATCTTTATGTGGCCGTCCTGATCCAGCAAAACGTTGTCGAGCTTCAGGTCACGGTAGACGATGCCACGCGAATGCAGGAAGAAAAGACCGATCGCTATCTCCGCCGAGTAGAATCTGTGGGTGTAGAAAAGGTGGAGGGGTGAGAACAAAAGTTAGGAAATTCATCTATATAGCGAGGAAGGCTTTTAAAAGAGCTGTTCTCCGAATGAGTTTTTTTAAGCTGTTACTTTTTAGAATGAAAAGTGTGAGAGGGTAAATATTTAAGTCAAAAGATTGACGGAAGTTTTGTATTATTTCAATTAAAGATGAAAAAGGTGGCACTAACAAATGAAAAGATAACAAGTTTTTCACAAATTGATTTTTAGCGTACAGATACATTATTTTGAAAAAAACAGTATTTAGAAAAGAGCGCGAGTATACTTTTAAACAGTAATTTAATAATAGAAACCTTAATATAACCGCAACATATAACAATATAATTGTTATATTTAATCAATATAACCGTATATGTAAGTTTGTTACATCAAGTTGATATTTTGAATGTTCATTTTACTTATGTAGTTATTTGTAGTATATTTTCAGTTGGCTTTTGATATTTATAGGGTGCATAAAAGAATATAGTATTGAAATAATACGACAATAATATGGCAACAACGTTGCTACAACGTTACTACAATAAAATAACGTTAAAAGAACGATAAAATGAGATTACTTCCATCAGAAAATAATTGCTCCACAAAAAACTCCAACCAAGCAAGCCATAAAATGCTCAACACTTGCCAAAATATCCAACTGAATTCTATTTTCCCCGTAGCTAAAGAACCTACTACTACTACATCGTATATATAACTGCGCATCGCATGCGTCCAAAAAAAGGTCATAATTCAATTACGCACTTTGAAACGAGTGACGACACCAGCTATAGCAGTAGCCATTCGCGCGTTTTTCAACCAGCGAACGCGTGTGCGCCTTTCTATACATACTATCGAACTAGTATCGGCGCCTCTCTATTTTTCTCTTATTTTTAGCTCGAAAAGCGGACGAGCAGCGGCGACGGACGCAAAGAGAGCGAGTGAGCGAATGAATGAGCCAGCTACTCTTGTATAGAGAAGCCAGCAAGCCGTGCATGCCATATCTATATATGTATACTTACACTGCTACGGGCTCCTTGAACTTTCCGCACTGCTGGATTTGAAACATAAGATCGCCGCCGTTCACGTACTCCATCACGAAGTAGAGCCGGTCCTGCAAAACAACGTCACGAACGAAAATGTATTTTTTTATTTTGTTTTTCTCGTTCTTTCTTTCTTTCTGGCTCCGAGTCGTAAAAGGCTTTTATCGGTTCAGGGGAATTCGACGCGAGCGCTATTATTATATGTCGCGTCCGCGCATAGCGTGTAGCGGCAAGCT
>JAPYZO010013327.1:0-22668 GCA_030522905.1 Torymus flavipes
AGATTTTAGATCGTAAACTCATTAAAGTAATTCTATTTACATTTCAAGTCATCTTCATTCCCATTGCGAAAAAAAATCTTGATCAAAATTGACCTTTTGCTCCATTTTCAGTCGGTGGTCGGTAACCTGGTGGCTTTCCGTGTCCACGCGCCGTGCTCCGGCTCCTTCCTTCTCGATGTCTTCGCGAACGCTGTTACACCTAAGGAGTACCTAACCGGCGAGCCCATGAAGTTCAAGAGTGTCTGCAAATTCAAGATCGCCTGCGAGGAGCTGCAGACGGTGATGGTGCCGCTGCCCGACTGCGCGAGCGGCGAGTGGGGACCCACCAAAGCCACGAGATTGTTTGGCCTCGTGCCCATCACGCATCAGGTATAAGCGAAGTGATGATTTTTTCTTCTTTTTTCTTTTTCTAGTGCTACAGGGGCGATAGTATCGATAGTAAATTCTGATGAAATTGTTAAACCATCGTAAAAGTATTATAACTTAATGCTGTATCGGTTTATTATATTATTAAAATGTTAACAGTTTTTACTTACATAATATAGAATGAATTATTTTGATAATTATTATATTAAAAAAAAACTTTTATTTCGAGTCGTTTATTTGAAATATGAAGAAAATTCTAATATTTATTGTTTAATTTACACGAATATCGTTACTTTGTATATAACGAAATTTTATTTTCTTTTTAAAGGGTATTAGATTAAGTCGTAACAGTTTTTAAATAATTATCTCATCCTCGTTTCCTCAATTCTCAGGAGGCCCTGGTGTTTGCGGGACGTGAGCTTGAAATTCAATTCCGCATGTCACGTCCTTTGACGGACTTCATGGCGACGTTACACAAGAACGGCATCGAGGAGAAGCGCCTGGCCAAGTATGTGAGCCACGCGGTAACGGACGACCTCGTTGTCACGTTCATGATCAACTTCCCGGAGGAGGGTCAATACGGCCTCGACATCTACACGCGAGAGTCTACGACGCCCACGCATCACGACGTCTCCGGCGAGAAACATCTGCTCACTCACTGCTGCAAGTACCTTATCAATTCTAGCAAGAGGAATTGAAGTTGAAGAGATTTGGTTGGAACATTATGAATTAAGTGTATTTATCTGGTGCGACGGTGAACGCTAGAACGTCGGTTTGCGATAAATCGAGATGTTCGTTTTTCAAATAAAAATTTTTATTTGAAAATGCGTTTGATACGTAGAATAAAATTCAAATTTTAACATTCAAACACAAATTCGAAGAATGCGCTGATAAGCTTGGAAATGATTTGACAGCGTACGCCAGATGTGTCTCAATAATGATTGATTAAGATATAGATAATATTTATACACAAGTATAAATCTTTATATTTGGTTGTTCGAAGTATATAATTAAGGGTTAATGAAAACTTAATCGCCCGTAATACACTAAAAATGTCGAAAACAGTTTAATAATATTTATTAATTTACGTAAGGAGTTTAATAAACAATATTTGTATAATCTGGAAAAGATGCTAGAAATATGCAGCAATAGTAAACTATTTTTCAAAGACATTGCATTATTTTAAAATTTTAATCTTGATATTTTTATTTTACAGATTTTAAATATAATTATATTTTTAGAATCTCCGTATAAAATCATCGAACTTTTTACAGTTACCTCTTAATATTTAGTAAAAACTTAATTTAGGTAATATTTCCACTGAGTCTTAAGATTTAAATTTACGTCACAGCGCAATAATTAACTTTATCAAAAGTTTTATAAATCTTAATATTTGAGATAATTATAATTTTATTATAAATATCGCTTATTCATAGTTAAAAAAATATTTTTATATTATCTAGAAATGGAAAAAATATTTTTTTATGTACAATTTTCTATCATAATTTTATATACATATAATAGCAGAAGTATCAGATATTTAAATAAAATATCCTCTATTGAATTTATATTATTATTAAATAAAAACTCGATACTTATTTTTATAATGAATTATGTAAATATCTTCTTACAAAATGATGTATTAACTTCCTAAAAGAGTTTCAAACATTTACAAAATATTAAATTGATTTTTTCTTTTATTCTAACTATAAGATACGTGCAGTGAAAAATTATAAAATGGGTCATATGTTTTGTCTCATTGTAATGACTAAACTGCAAATGTTTATACACAATTTTTTCTAGTTACACATAAACCACGTAAAATTTAAAGAATAATAAATGTTTTTTAATTTTATTTTGTGTAATCATCCACGGCTTAGTAATGATTCACATATTTGTATAACTACATATTTATTAAAAATTTACTCTTACGAAAATGTTACTAATTTTAACTCGTTCTTAGATTTTTCATAAAGTCGTGCAGGTTGAATAAATAACATATTAAGATTTTTTTATTTACATTGATGTATTTTTTATATAATAATTTTAATATAGCGATAATATACCGCTGCTGTTTGTACATAGCATATATTTGTATTTTTTCACAAATATCACTAAATCGCATACAATTTGTAAAATTATTTAGACTGAAAATAAAAAATCACCAATCATTTTTCTTTTTTTTTTTAAATTTCATTTTATGTAAAAAAGTAAAAATAAAACTTATTCGAACCGTTAACATACAATAAAGAAAAATGAGTACTGTTCTGTAAAGTATAAGTTTGAAATTGGCAAAATTCTTTTGACATTTGGTTCCACTATAATATTACACAGTAATATGTTTTTAAAAAACTAACTGTAATGACAATTGTTTAAATTAAGGATTTGCAGCAATTTCTTCTGTGGGATTAGTTCTCTGCATGTAGAATTGTTCTCCAAACCATTCTCTATGCATTTCCATATAACTGAAAAATTGCATACATTTTAAAATATTAAAAAAAAATTGTTATATGAATATTTAAAAAATATGAATAAAGAGAAATAACATTGTTCTACGCGTATAGTTGTAATTCTTACCTTAAAAACATGTCTAGATACTTCAATATAACTTTTAATTTTTTCTCGGGAATATCTGCTGTCTGCAGCAAATCGGGTAATTTTACTGAAAAAATTATTCAATGTTAGTGATATAACAAATTATTTATTAGAAGTGAACAGTAAGAACTTACCAAATAAACGCACTAAGTGTATAGCACCATAAATCATGGATGCTTGCGGATTTGATTCGCTTTTTGTATCTTCCGGCATTAACCGCCATTTATTAGAGTCTTCTAGTAGAGAACTTATTTGAGCTGAATTAACTAAAGGTACAGACATTCTCAATGTGACACCTCGAGGACTGGAACATCTTGAACTTGTACTTGCCAAGCTGTTCATGCTATAGTAAACAATGTGCAATTAAAAAAAAACATAACACGAATAAATATGCAGATATTATTAATTACCTTGATAAATTGCCTGTTTCTTGTTTTATCTCTTCAACAGGTTTAGGTGGTTTCGGTTCTTCTACTGAACTTAAACGACACGACCTTAATTTACGTCTTGTGTTTGAAATAGCAAGTATATTAGTTTTATCTGCATCAGATTCTTGCTCCCGAAATGGTGGTAAGTGGGCAAATTCTAAATCATCAACCTCTTCTTTTATTACTAGTTCAGAACTAAAAAAAAATTATTTTCATGTAGCGCGCATGCACTATATTTTTTTTTTAGATAAATGTACAGGCCTATGCACAGATAGCGTTGCCTACCTTTTTTTAGGATTACTCATAGAAATTAATCTGGTAAAATAAAAAAAAAAAAAATAAAAAAATAAATAAATAAATTTACCATTATATTAAAAAATTAGCTTACTCTACTTCTTCTTTTACTGGAGGAGACTCTTCAGAATTCGTTGCTATTGGTATTGTTTTCATTGCGTTGAACTGCGCTTTTTCGTGTCCATATAAAAGAATTTCACCTAGAGTAAAATCAAAATACACGCGCAATCCATCTGCAACTTCTCTACATAAGTTTATATCAGTGATTGTTTTGTCTAGACTATTTTGTACTTTATTTCTCTGTGGCTTATCAGGAATGTTTGTTAATTGTGTAGTTGTAAAATGTTGCACCCATGATTCTAAAATGCTGATCACAGTTGGTTGTGCTGGTAATACAGCAAGCTTCAACATAATAAGTACAGCATGTAGTGAGTATAATATAATAAATGAACTACTACTTGCTAATTTTTTAAATTTTGTTAAGAATTGATTAATATACCTTATTCTTGTTCATTATTAAGTCATAATCTTGTTCCAAAACTCGCTTTAATGTAGCGCCAATTTCAATGTCTACTCCAGGCTTCATACTAGCTCCTGATTGACTACCACCTCTACTATCTTCATCTCCAGACGTTTCCTCGTAATCTGAACTACTTTCTGTATCTTCTTCAGTCACAATATCCTATCATTTAAATAGCATTAATATAATTAAAAATTTTGCAAATTGAGATTGGGATGGAGATGGCCTACATAAAATTTAACTTTTTAAAAATTCAAAATTATTTTTTCTTTTTTAGTATGAATTATAAAGACAATTTAAACTATTTATTTGTAGCAAAATTTAAAGAGTACTGCAGCATCTTGATAATTGGAGAGCGAGATTTATTTTTCAAAATTTCCTACATAAGTTATACAATCCTCCTATAATTTATTTAGATATTGTATTTTTTGAACATATAATTATTGGTTGTACTACTACAGAAGAAATGTATTCTCTATAAATATTTAAATTCAGTAAGAATGATAAACAATGAACTGTATACCTCGGTATCATAATCTTCGTGTTGACCAGAACTACCGTCCTCTGATGAACCAGTTGTTGCTGATGTAGCACGACTGCCACTACTTCGAGCTCGTCTCTTAGCTTCCGTACCTGATTCTATTGAACGTTCTGAAAATTTATGACTTCTCTTTTTACGCTCACGCCTGTACAAGTAAGCTCCTCTATATAATAAAAAGAAAATCTTTAGTTAATAGTAGAATAATAAATAAAATAATAATAAAAATTTTAGTATGAAAATTAGCATACAGTTGAAGCTGGGCTTTCTGCGCTAAATCCCTTTGCAACTGTCGATTTTCCTCTGTATCCTTTAGAACATATTCTTCTGTCACACAACGATCCCATGAGGAATTCCATCCCTACATTAAAAGTCAGAGATCAAAAATTTATTCATAAAATTATTTTTAATTTTTATCTCAAAATATTTTACTTGAAAATGAATTAAATATTCCACAGCTTTTCTTCCTCTTTGATCTTTATTGACAATCACATCAAGTACCTTAACAATAGAAATAATTATTTACTATTCATTTATTAAAACAATGTTGACAACATTTTTATTTAGTATTAAATATAAGTTATCAATAAAATAATTCTACAATATAAGTAATAGACGAGTAATCCAAAATTACGGAAAAATAGCATAGACAGTTGACGAGGTTACCTTCGAGTCATAAAGTACTTTGGCTTTGGTGGGGTCTGGCTCATAACACAACACTTTCTCGCCGTCTGAAAATTTGAATTTGGCTCCTCGGGTCGATACCATCTTTCTAATATCACATTTAGATAAACAAAAACAGATTCAATGAATGGTAAACAAACAAGTTAGTGCCGGCGGTTTTCATGACTGCGGAATAACACTAGGTACATAAAGTCACAAACAGACAAACTGTATAGTGTAGTACACATACAGTGTATATTGCGCATATGCTTGGCGTCCCGCGTCCTGTTCAGCTTGGCACTTTGACACACTGGGTAGAGGCAAGACTAGCGCCCAATGCAATGATATTTTACATGAGGTGGCTAAAGTTGAAAACACAGGTAGGATAGTAAGTACATTTCAAGTATGAGGAAGAATACTTATATCATATTTATTGTTATAATTATTTATTGTGATTAGAAATAGTATATTTCGTACCTAGGGAGGAAAAAACTTGGACAAATACAGCTCGTCTAAATTGACACCCGAGCCGAAGGCGAAGGTGGCAAACACGAGATGTGGGCTGGCCGATTTTACTCCCGTGGAGCGTATACTATTTTTTCTCATATCAAGGCCGAAAATGCCATTATCCGTTTCGAAGCCGGGTGGGAATGAGACACTTTCGGCCCGGTGTGAGGAAAAAATTTTATATCTTTCACCACCTTATGGAAATTTAGTATGGCTTTCGGCGCTATATACTATATATATATATAGTATATTATACCCTACTGTAGTCATTGACAACTGACAAGGCAAACTGCCCCCCCCGAGTAGAGATGAATTTATGGCTAAAGTCAGGGCCTGTGCAGGCTCCGGATTCGCCGGTATAACGGGCCAAAGGGGACTTGAACACTATAGTTTCCAGATATGTGACGCGTTGCAAGACCGGGCCTGGATAGCCAGCCTGAATTATTTTTTTTTATAGTATTATAATTATTTGGCTCATTGTCAATATATGAAGCTTTCAAATTTGAAAAGTACCATCCGGATGATACTCCGAAAAATAGGGCATAGGTATGTCTAGGTTTGTATAAGTATTTCACGATAATCAAAAAGTGATTTTAAGGCAACCTGTTCAGGGCCTGTCTTGCACTCCGTCACATTCCGGGATACGAACGTTCGGCCTACATAAGCTGGATGAATTTCTACTCGGGGTAATGCGCAAACGCGCACGACATCGCGAAAGGTATTTTGAATATATATATATCACAGGAAAGAGGCTCACAAGCAAGATTATTTTAATGCTTTTCCCTATTTTCGAGAATTTCCTGATAATAAAACAGTATTTAAAGAAAATCAGCCTGGATTTGGATACCTCAACATACATATAGAGAAAAGAAAATCTTTACATTAAAGGAACGTCATTAACTATAAACGAACGGACGTTTGGATGCGGACAAACGAATATTCGTTAACAGCTAAATAATATTTTCTAATAGTTGAGAAACCATGTCTTTGAAATTTTAGAAAATTTGAACCAATGAGCTGCGCCTTAACTGTTAAGGAATATTACTTATTATTAAAAAATATTGTTAACTATTAAGAAATATATACTTTGGCACAAATAACATCAGGATTTTATAGTTAGAAAAGTGTATTTTTTAATGTAAAGATTTTCTTTTCTCAGTGTACGTAAGAGAACACGTTTCTCATGCCAAGTTCAGACATGTTTTTTTTTGCAGGCTTGTGTAATAAATTAAATTTTTTTTAAATTTCGGATAAGGTCACGTATACACACATATATTTATTGAGTTCATCGACTTTATTTCATGACCTTTTAAATTTTACCCATTTTTATTTGTATCAATAAATTTGTTCTTTTGAATCCTATAGAATCATAAGTAAAGATAAGGTACTCTTCAAAGATATTCGCATATATTTAGAATGAAGTTGTAAATTGAGTCATAACTAATTATTTATTGCTATTCTAGAAATCTTCTTCAAATGTAGAATAGTTTTGAATTTTTTATCAATTATTCTATTGAGGATTCGTTGTTCTTCAACTTTTGGATTTTTATTATCAATTTGTCATAGTAATTCTCTGTTGCATGTATTTCTTAAGATTGTCCTATAGTCTATACTTGTGAATCAATTCTAGCGAGTCGTGATTTATTTTTTTTCTATTCAATGAGAGTAATTGAATCATTCTTCCCATTTCTTGATGTGAATGCGAATTACAAATTGGAATTGTGATTCAAATACTCGACTCAAGTGAGTTGGGAGCATGAAGTGATTTCAAATTCCGATTTGGTCATCTTTCATATTGAATTTATGATCTTTTTCACGTTTTAACATTTAAGTAATGTTTTAAAGTAAAATAAGAGGGCTTCTGAATTTAAATCGTTAGTTATTCGGTTCAGGTTCACTTATGCGTGTGCGTGTGCGCGTGTTAATATTCTTTTACGATCACAAAAAAATTCCTGGTTTATATTATAGCTAATAGAAGGAGTATAAGATAAAGATTGGTTCTATGTAATTCTATAAAATTATATATGAGATCGCTAAAATTTGGTTGCATTTCCAGTAAGGAAGCGTGAGACTTGCCTTGCTAAAAAAACGTGAGTTCTCACGTCAAAATCTGACTTAAAAACTAGAATAGCATCATAATTTAGTTAAACAAATTGTCTGTTTTACCTGTAAAGCGGTTGTATGGATCCTATCCTTTTATTATTCCTTCTAAAATGCAGAAAAAATGTGTGTAAGTTAATTTTTTGATAAAAATTTTTATCACGAAAATTTTAGTGAAGTCCACGTTCAAATTTTCACGTGAGTTTCTATTTCTAACATGAGATCTCACGTAAGATCTTAGAAAAAGAGAAAAGTAGAAAATTTTTAATGAAATCAATTTTTTTTTAAAGTCTGCACAAAGCATTGAACATGCATTTTAAAAGGAATTATAAAAGAAATATGAGTGAGATTTTGTCGTGAATTTTCTCACTATTGGGTATAGATCGATTTATAGCAAATAAATTTCTTGTACGACTTGAATGACTTTATTGCATAAGATCGTCTGTATCATTCTGAAGGTGAATTGAAAACAATCGCAAAATATAAAACATAATTTGAAATGAAAAAACAAATTTATTTTAACAAGTAATGCTGGAATGATGAAGATGTGTAGGAAAGGGTATAAATACAAAACAAGTAATGTAAATTTTTTATAACACTTTTTTTTCATTTTCTGGTAAGTCTATGGTAATTAATAATTAATAACAAGAAAAAAACCTTTTTTTCATCAATGTGTCTACAGTAATTATTAAAAGGTACAATTAGCAAATTACTATGTTGTGTATTCACTTTGTGTAATAATAGATAATAATATAATTGTAATATTTTTTTTGTATAATTATAGCGCATTTTTCTCACGTACTCGATTTCTCGTTTCTTTTTCTACAAATATAATATGTTATCTAATATTTTTACCATTTTGTTTACATATCCACGTTGGATTATTCTCAATCGGCCTTTGTTTTTTAAACTTTCACTGCTATTTATATTACTTCAATAATCGAATACTAAAAATACAAATGTTTCATGTGTGGAGCGATCTTTCGAAAGCTTTGAGCGGCGCGATTTCGCTGCTTTCGAAACGCTTCATTTCTTTTGTTTTTCTTACATGCATACGATAGAATATTTTTTTATAGCTTCGCCTATATAAAATTAAGGGGCTCGTGAAGAAAATTTGCACTTGACAACCACGTTATTCTTAGAGTAAAAAAAGAGAAAGAGATTTTTCTTTTATCTTTTTACATAACATAGATTTCTCATATATTTTGTTTTTACAAAACTTCTCTTGCACATTCCTTGAAAAAACAAGGCTTGCGCTTTGCGTAAAATCGTTTACTTTTAGCGCGAATATCATACACAGAGAGAAAAAAAATTGATCGATTATCAATTTGAGAAAGCCAAGCGCACACGTTGCTCATTAGCGATATTTTCTCTCTTTCTTCATTTTTTTAGAATAATAATATGATCATTTAAATATACAGTATTCTAAGAGAACTACTTCAAAAGCCCTTTAATGTTACTAAGGATACTTAAAATTCACTTAGCCATATCGTACTATTATGTACACACGAAGCTTGATTTATTTTATCTTTAGACTATACAATTATGTAAACGTAATGTTTAATAATAAAATTATAACGTAGTAATGCCTAGCCTACCTACCTAGTGTCGACAGGAATATTTTACAACAAAAATTACAATCCTCTCTTTTACCTTATATTTTTCTTCTCGGTCGCACTTATTTTTATATTTGTTTGTTAACGTATGAAATTCTTTTTTGTATTTCTCTTAATTTGTAAATACCTACACAAACTAGATTTTACGTTACGTTTCATCCCATCACAATATGGAGTGTAGACCAAATTAAATTTATTTTTTCTTGACTTTACTATACTAAAACGCGTTTTCCCATATATACACAGCTTCATTTCATTCAACGCCCGTCAAACCTTTTCGAATGAATATAAGCGTGCTATTTATTTACAATATAAACGAAAATTAGCGGGCGTCATTTCATCTTCGCGACGATATCAGACTAAATAATTGTTGGGATTGATATGAACATGACTTAATAAGCAGAAAAACAAAAAAAAAAAAAAAAACAAGTGAAAAGTAAAGCATTGATAGACTCACTTGGACATAGCGTTTATACCTAAAGACCAAGTTAGTCGAAAAATCAAAAAATATAAACAATTGATACGTCTCAGTTCTGAATGTTATATTATGTAAAAAAAGATACACAATGTAAAATTTAAAGCAATTATGTTACCTCAAAACATTTTTCTTTTTTGAAAATTACTTTCCATGTATTGATTTGAAGAATATGTTTCACATATTTATAAATTTAAAGTTATATTAGCTATAATGACAATCCAATTGCGAATCACGAATAAAATGTTTAATATAATTCAATATTTGAAATAGTATATTACGCACCTAAGGAGGAAAACACCCGAGCCGAAGGCGAAGGTGGCAAACACGAGATGTGGGCTGGCCAATTTTACTCCCGTGGGACGTATACTATTTTTCCTCACATCGAGGCCGAAAATGCCATATTTCCATTTCGGAGTCGGGTGGGAATGAGGCACTTTCGGCCCGGTGTGAGGAAAAATCAAATTTTTAAATAATTATTAACGTATCTTTTCTTAAATAATAAACATAACAATTAAATACACGGTATATGAAGCAAGCAATACGTACGCATTTGTCTATAATCAACAAATCGTCACTTATCTTTACTTATTTAACTTTATAATATATAAATTAACATTTGTATACTTCAAGTAAAAAAAGAAAAATAAAACAAGACGCATATTATTAGCCACTATACAAAATTACATGTGTGATGCATTATAATTGAAAATGTAAACCTAACCCGACCAAAAAGTCAACAAAAATGAATGCTATAGTTACATTAGAGAGAAAGGGAGCAATGCCACTAATGACCTATTTATTTCATTTCTTTCTCAATAAACATAAAAAACGCGTATGAACGTTTATATGCATATAATTGTAAACTAGAGTATCAATTTATAAAAACAATAATAAGAGAAAAATGTATGTCTTGATCACGTGCATTTCTTAATCTGCATGTCAATAGTGAAAATGCTAAGCACGGAAGATATCAATGAGTTATTTAATTACACAAACTTTGAGAACAGTTCTAGTTATAATAATATAGAAAATATTATAATTAATTAACATTATCATAGTAATTATAGTGATGTTGCACAATTCAAACTCACTAGGTTATCTTTCTTCAATAAAAATTCAAACAGGTTGGTATTTACAATGAAAGGTGCCTTGCATACCTTTATGATAATTTATTTACAAAATATATTGATTCATATATTACCTATCGAATTCAACATTTTATCTTTTCTTTCCCCTTTTAATTTACTTTACTCTCTCACTCTATTTCTCGCACATATTTGAATTATATAATTACAATTTTTGTTTATGTTCATAATTTTAAGTATGACTTATATTTAATATTTTATTCATTTTGTTTTGTTTTCTCATAAATACAAAATAAATTCGTCTGTTTGACATCACTATACCCAAGTCCTCTGCTAAAACTGTGTCAAATTGTACTGTCTGATAGACTTGTTTAAAATTTATTTAGTTAATTAAATAGTTATCTTTTAAAATATATAATCTATTTAAAGTGTTGTAAACTATAGTTTTTGTTTTATAATCTCAATATTCTACAAAATTTACATAAAAATTTCTAAATTAGATTCCTTCATTTAGAAAAATTTGTACATTATTAACATTATTTTTGAAATTGGTATCAATAAAATTGCACATTTTTTTAGATGTCATAAATATAGAAAAAATAATTAATTTTACTTAATAAAATATAGAAAAAGAAGAGAAAATTAAATATAAATCACGCAAAAGTAAAATTAAGTTTAGTTATAAAAATAATTTAAACAAAGTCTATCAGCTTAATCATAAAGCAATAGCTGACTTTAATATAATCAATAATCCAATGAAACAGTATATTTTATATTTTTTATCTGGAAAATTTACAAAATTGAATCTACGCTAAATAATGGCAGTTACAATTAGATTCATATATAATCCACTGAATTTGGCTTTAGTTAATAATCACTTGCAGTGGTTTATTTAACATTGAACTTTTGACTTTCAAACTTGAAACAAAGAAAATTATAATTAAGGCAAGTTTAAATTTTTGTTGAGAGCAAATAAATTTGAATTACAGTTTGCAGAATTAAAGAATGCCATCTTGTAATCTAAAGTTTTATTATTCCCGTGTTGTAGATTTATTTTAAATCATTTATCTATGGTTATCAATGAATCCAAGATAGGTTTTAACATCAGTATGAGAGAACCAAGGAAAGTAAGTCAATGGGGCTTTTTATCACGTTTTCAAATTTATATCCTGTTTATAACTTTCTATTGGGTTGATAATAAAAAAATCTACTTATCTTGATTTAATCACTGGGGCATTGGGAAAATTTATAACGACCTCACCGTCAATAGATTAAACTTGCACAAAAAGGGAATAACGAAAATAATAAAGTACAATTCTAAGACAATTCTTCATCACAAGACTCTTCTTTAAAAACTCTTCAATGAGAATGACCAATTCTTGTGCGCTGTATCCTTTTCGATTTTATTATTTGTTCAATGACATGTGTAAGGGTTTCACCAGGTGGGGTCCAGCCACATGGTGAGTGAGTACCACTGATAGCAGATAGATGACTAAATACAGTGGCCTTGACAAGCGACGGTAGCTAATCACTGTCAAGGTCGCTTTCCGAAGGTCATTTATTTTCTCGAGATATTCGCCTCCTCTTTGCTTGCTCTGTTGTCTCAGCTGTCACTAAAAAATGGTTCCCGCTGTACGAGGTGGTTCTATTAAAGTAATATGTTTATAGATGTGTATGTTCTTTGTTTAATTATTATTTAAATACACTGCATGCTCAATGTACAATATTTTATTTACTTTGATTTAACTAAAGCAAATGTCTGAATATGAATATTTCTACTCACAAAAGTCCATAAATAAAAAAATTAATTAAAATTAAATACAAATAAATAATAAACGTTTAAATTTATAAATACTATTTTAATCAATATAGTATTTGGAAAACCGATTTTTTTTTTTAATTACGTTTAAAGCACAACTTTTTTTTTTATTTAAAATGTGTTTCGTGTTATGTAAGATAAATCTACTACAAAAAGTTTCAAATGTTTATTCAATTACAATTGTATATTATATCTAATTTGAAATAATATAAAGCAATGTATTTACCCAACATGTAAAATGTGGCATTAGATACTTCTTTTATTGAAGATATATGTTATAGCCTCTTATAAAATGAAATCAACAAAAAAATGATTCTTTAATTTTCTTTCAAAAAGTTTATTTCAAATAAACATTCTTCACTAGCTTTATATTTATTATAGAAAATAAATAAATTTAATTGTAATATAACATTATTAGAATTTTTTTTTAAATTCAAATAAATGAAAATAAAAATCTTGTTATTGGGTACATTGAGTACATAATGTATTTAAAAGTGAAATGAGTGAAAAATTTGTGAATATGATTTATGGAAATGAAGATGAAGTAGCATTACGATTTAAATAGTCATCACTCTAAAGAACACAGACGGATGAAATTCTTACAGAAAAAATACACTAGTGCAAAGATATTTGTTTTAAGATTATATTTGGAATTAAACAGAAAAATATTTTACATACATATTTGATATGAATATTATTGAAATTTTTACAAATAACATGAAAAGTTATTGTTTTACAAGATTTTAATACAAACCATCTTGAATTAAACTAATTAACTCAAATAAAATTAAAAACTTAAAACAAATATATATATATATATATATTCATCTATTTATTTATTTAATTTTCGTAGACACATAAAAACAAAACAAAATTGCGTAATATTAAAAATTTCGCAGAGAACAGAGATGTTTAACTATGAAATATGTAATTTACAAAAAGAAGACATACATGATAACATTTCTCTTGATGATTTCACCTGCCTGTATTCTTATAACAGATATAAGATAGATTTTTCTTTCTTTTTCTTTTCAAAAATTCGATTCATACATTTGAAAGATTGCTCTTAAGAGGATGTGAATTTCCAACGCTACCATTTTATATTAAAATTGTATTGACCGTACAATTTTAATGTTACCTTATTTATTTGTACATTATATTATGCACATATTATTAAATCGCTCTACTATTATTAATATTTTGATAATATGAATTATTATCATCAATAACGTTACAAAGTTTGAGACGAGATTTTAAGTATATTACGTTAAATGTCTATTTATTATTTACATAAAAACATTTTGTCATATATTGTATAATGCTAAAACTATTTCATCAACGTGCCTACTTTTACAATTTGCTATATTTATAATAACTAAGTATATTAAAGCGTAATAATTACTTTATAGAAAAATTATTTGTGAGTTTTATTTTTCTATGTTATACTAAGAAACCGTAAATTAATAAGTATATGTATATATAAAAAGTTTCTTAGATTCTCGACGCAGAAATAATTTTTCTCTTATATGTTTATCATTGTAAATTATATTGAGATAACATACGTTTAGAAAAAGTTTTCAAACTTTGTCGCGTTATACCCAATGTACAAATGGCTACGATTTTACAAATCGTAAATCTATATCTACAAAGGTAAAAAGAAAAGTCGCGGGTTTCTATTAAATAACAACTTGATTGACAAATCGGTAGCACACACGTCACATCCCCTTATAAACACACATAAATATCTCTATATTTATATCGTAGCACTTGACTTTTGAATGCACATATATCACAGCATGTAGTACATGTTTTTAAAAAACGAATCGAACAATTCAAAGTATACACATCCTTGGTAACAAAATCTGATGAAATTAGAATTTTTGCGACATTCTTTATATTTTTATTTTTATTTTCTTTTCTTTTTTTTTGTTTTTGCTTTTGATTTGGCAACTCATTGCAACATCAATAAAATATCTTATGTATATTATTTATTTATTTTATGAATAATATATACTTTCAAAGCAATGCAAAAATAAAAATTGTATTCATCAAACTGTACATAATACTTTTAATATAACATCAGTACTTACATAATGTAAGGTTTCAACTATAAGCATAAGTACAAATCCGAAAGTTGATTCAATTTCCTTGTCAATTTCATTATACATCATATAGCTAAAAATTCGAAAACTATGTACAAATTCAAATATATAATCAGTCGAGTCTAATTTCATTTCGATTTTCATTACCCAGGATCTAAAATGTATACACTGTACACACTTCCTGGTCCGCTTTTTTATGTTCCTCTATGTGCACAGTGCACGCGAGCGCGCATGTGTGCGCCTATAGGGGAGGGGAGTCGAGAAGGGGGCGGGGGGACTTACTCACCAGCAGCTCCACTCCGCGTTTTCCTTCGGTTAACATCTTCTATGGTGGAGATGGTGGAGCTGGTGGAGCGAGCGGCGCCTCTCGTATTGCCGGCCGGCGCGGCGAGTGGCGAAGCAGCGCTCTGACGAACTGAGCGTCTCGTTGTCATCTCGCCCACGGACTCGTTGCTCGAGACCGAGGTGCCACGAAGCCTCTCCTTCGTCACCGTCAGCCCGCTACCACCACTCGCCGCCGTGCCCAACTGCTGCTGCTGTTGCTGCTGCTGTTGAGACTGATGGAGTTGCTGGTGTTGCTGCTGCTGAGCCTGCTGCTGCTGTTGTTGCTGCTGCTGTTGAAGCTGTTTAGTCGTCAACAAGCGGCTCTCGCGTTGTGTTCGACCATTACCAGAATTGTAATTCTGTATATTGGAGTGCAATTGACCGCCAGACGTCATTCCAGAAGTGGTTCTGTAATTTTATGAATCATTAGTATTTTTTGTATTTATTTAAAAAATGTAATTGATATAAAAGAATTAATTGTATTAATTTAGCAATTCAAAAAAACTTCAATTCCCATGAGTTCTGTAGAATAAATATTAAATGTGTATTAAAGTCAAATATACTAACAGTACTTTTCGATACCCTCGCTTCGCTCGGGCGACAAACTCACATTCGTGCAAGAAACATTTTTATCACGTGCCAAGACAAAGTGAATGTTTTTCACATTTTGAACTTGCGGTGCGTAAAGTAAATATTCTGTAAATAAAGTAAATGCACTTAGCGCCGCAAACTATTATACGTTATACCTAGACCAGGAAGTAGGCTTCGCCATCCGGGGCGAATCAAACACGCGAATTTGATATTCTATTTTTCGACAAAGGTATGATAAAAAGTTTCTACTTTACGCACTAGTGAAAAAAGAGGGTACATTACGCACGCTAAACGGGCATCTAAAGTCGAGTTTTACGCACTCAGTGATGAAATCGTGATTTTCGTTACTAGGGTTTAAAGTTGAACTTTAAACATCGAGTGACGCGCACGAGGGTTGGCGCAGCCGTCCGAGTAGTGCGCGATCACGAGATCGCAAAGATTGCGCCCGTGTGGCAAACAATTTTTTTTTTATAGTATGAGTAAAGCACGTCGACGTATCGTTTGAATGTGTAAAGTTGAATCTTATGCATGCTATGCGTAAAACGAAGCTTTACATACCGAAAACGATGCGTATCGACGTACTTTACGCATACTATGAAGAAAATTTAGTTTATAGCACGGTGTGACCTAAGCCCGCACTTTAGTCACGCCTATCTGTGACTAAAGTAGTCCTTTTTTGCACCGTGTTTATCACACTCGCTACGCTCCGTGACTATGTGGCTCTTTATTGCACGGCGTTTATTAATCTTACGCCATGCAAAAAAGAGGCATTTTAGTCATATGTATCGTAATATACTATTTTAAACTTTTATGAAAAATAAAATAATAGCAAGTTTACATACTTTTGATCTTTGGGTTTTGGTGATCCAGTACTCAATTCCTCTGCTGCCCGAATTTTCACCTTGCCAGTAAGTTCTACGGCATGTTCATCATCTGATAAATCTATGTCTACAAGCATTGGACCTTGAACTAGAAAAATATAAGAATTTTTATTCCAGTGATTAATTTGTGATAAAAAATATTTACAAAATAGCCACACAAATCTAAGATACCAACATAATAAATAAATATAATCGTCACACAAATCTAAAACTTCCAAAATACAACAATATCAAAATATTTTAAAAATACACAACATCAAGATAAGTTTAAAAGGTCCTTTTTTGTAAGATCAACTTTTAAAACTCTGGCTTCGTCAACATGTCCTTTGAATTCTTCTATTTTCATTTTAAATAAAAGAATTTTTTCTGCAAAAATTGCCAACTGACTTTAGAATTATCAATAAAGTTTAGTAACAAATATTGATTTTATTTAATACATAAAACTTTCATTACTTTAAGCTCTAGAAATGTGGCTCACGTAATTATATGAAAAATGTTTGCACAGTAAGAACATTGGAATTCCGTGATATTTAAGATGTTTTATTCGTGCTTTATGTTGTTTATAAAATATATGTAATAACGTTGCTTTTAATTGGTATAAATAAAGAAACTTCAAGCATAAATAAAGGTGGAATATGTATTTTTATTGTTTCTCTAAAAAATAATTTAATAAGGGGAAAATAAAATATACATAATTTATTAGTATAAATTTTTATAGAAACAATGAAATGGAATTTTTATTAAATCAATCTGTATTTACTTATTTTTATTTTATTTTCAGCTTTTATATTGAAAAATAGCAAAATCAAGTATTAAAAAATATATGGGGCGATTGAAAAAGAAAAACAACGCAAAACTCCGAAATAATCGTCTAAATCTCGAAATTTCAATGTTATTTCAATGTGTAAACTAAGCCTAGCCCTCTCTCAACTTTCTCACTTTCATCATGATAGACACCTTTTTTGTTCTTGGACAATATGTTGAAGCCCTTCTTGGACGTGTCATCCTTGCTTGTAGCGAGTTGCCTCTTAACAGGACCACCAGCGCTTTCATCTACTCCCATGCAAGCCTTAATAAGTCCAGCAGCGTTCTCCGAGCATTTCCGTTTACCTGGCCTTGGCTGCGACTGCTGCTCCTCGTTATTCGACGCGACGCTGCTCTCGCTCTCCTGCCTCTTGCGCTTGCCCGTAGTTTTGATGATCGGCGTCGTGCCTCCGGCCGCCAGCGCCACATTGGCAGCGGTGACGGGCGATACTTTGGTGGTCGCGCTCGTCAGCTTGGGACCGCCGGCCGCTCTCGCGTAAGGCGAGATGCTGCGCCTCTCGTGCGGACTGTTCTTGGCCGGCGTCTTCACATCGGGACTGTTGAGACCGGAGGTCTTTTGCGACCTCGTTCTCAGCGATCTTTTCTCACTACTGGCGCCGGAATCGTTAGGAATCTCGATGAGCAACTGCTCGAGTAGCGACTTGACCGGCCCCCTTTGCTTGCTGCCAAAGTCCTCGCTGTTGAATTGCGCGGGTCCCGCCTCGTTGTCGTGCTCCTCGAGGCAAATGATGTCTTGACGGCCCTCGAGTTCCTGCTTTCGTCGCCTCTTGCGCTTGAGATGTTCCGCCGCGGCGGCAGAGGCTACCGCGGACTCCGCGGGCTCGGCTTCCGTGGGAGTTTGAGGCGCGGGACTGGGTGTGTCGTCCCTCTGCAGCACCACGGGATTCGAATAGGTGTACAGGGGCGGCGTTATGCGAATGGGCTGCGGATCGTCACCGGCCAGAGGCGACTGAACGTTAAGGTCACAACTGCTAGTGCTGTCCGTCACGATTTTCTTCACAAGGTCGTCCGCGGCCTTCTGCAGATTCACCGAGGACTCGTGCGTCGGCTGACTTTGTACATTCGATTTTTGGCTTTGCTCTATAGACACTAACTCGGACTTGGGAGGCTTTTCTTCCTCCTTGGGTGATGGTTGTTGCTGTTGGACCGACGCTTTCAGTTCGAGTTTCGGAGTTGTCAAACTATTATTGGTCACGTCGTTATCACTACCACTACCCTCGTCTTTCTCGACTTTCACCGTACTACTTGCGACGTGATTTTCTATTACAGGCACACCGTTATTATTATTATTATTGTTACCGTTATTAATATTACTTTGTTCACGGGGAGAATGTTCTTCGGGACTTAACCTAGATAAACTGTCACTCTCCGCGAATGTTTTTTTCTCGTCTGCTACAATTTCAGCGCCAGGCTCAACTTTAACGTCCGTCGTCGTATTGACGCTTGGCGCTTCAACTTTAACATCACCAGCACTACTACCACTACCCTGATCACACGGGCTGCTACTTATCTCGGGCTCGACCTTCACTTCACTTTTAACAACACTTGTATCCGCGATAAGGCGCTGCAACGTTAACGAGTCACTAGGGTCTATCGCACACTTAAACTCGTCACTATCGTCCTTCGCCTTTGTCACGGGCGTCGACATCGTCGTCGTCGTCGCCGTTATCGCCGCGGCCGTCGTCGTCGTTTGCACAGGCGTTACCAACGGACTACTGGGCTTCTTCACCTCTTCTTGTTTCTCCTGCCTCAACTCGGGTTGCGTTAACGGAACATCAACGTCTTTTCCCATTTTCTCGTCCATGTGATTCTCGTAACTCACTTTAGTCTCCGACGCACTAGCACTCCGCGAATTTGAACACATATCACTACTACTGTCGCTAACTGTGGAGGAAGGCACGTTGTTCTTATTGGTGATTTGTTGCTGTTGCTGCAGCGGAGGTGCGGGCGATTCTCTTTGCGGTCGCTGCTGCTGCTGTGTGCTACTACTTTTGGAGGAGACCGAAATGGACTCCTGAGTGACAACAGGCCTATGCAGCGGTGATTCTCCTTGATTGGGTGACTTCTCCGATAGCGCGTCCATGGATTCGATACCGCTGTCTTCACCGCCGGTATTGCTGTTGTTTCCAGGAACGGTAGCATTGTTAGAGCTCGTCTCGACAATACTGGCCAGTCCAATTGGATTACTGGTCGGGCTCGTACTTTCGAGAAGCTTTTCTTTAACTTTGGCCTCGGTCACGTTGATTTCGCCAATCGGCAGGACGGTTTTAGCATCAATCAACTGTTCCACTGCAGTTGCAAGTGACTCCTGCTTATTGATGCCCGTAGTCTGCTCGCATAATTTATCAAGTGTAGGATTAGTCTTCAGAAGGCTTACTCGCTGCACCGTTTCTACTTTATTCGTAACGATATTAGCCTGTTTACTGAGATTGTGATGATTCTGTAAGAGCTTTTTGGCCTGAAGCGCAGCCGCCACGGAAGATCTGCTGATGTCGTTTTTCGTTACGGCTAATGCATGGTTTTTTAATTTTTGGCTGATATTTTGCGCCTTGCTGATATCCAGATCCGCTTTCGACACCTTACTGGGACAAGTTGTTTTTGCTATTGTTGCCGTAGTAGTCGTTACCGTTGAGCTTATTGTCGTTGATAGTGATTGTACAGAACTGGCTTTCGAGAGCGGAGTTACACTTTCTGCAAGTGTTGTCGGTATCACCGTCGTCGCCGTCGTTAATCCTTTCGACGTCGAAGATGTTTTGCTGTCGAGGTTCGCGTTGCTCACTTGTGATGGTAAATTCGTAATCTTTGGTGGGACGGGACTGCTGTTGCTACCGTTGTCGTTATCGAAGGATAAATTCGAATTAGCCTTTGTTCCTACCGACACCACATTGGATAGTGTTGTTTTTTGCTGCGAGCCAGCATCCAACGTCGGTTTTTGACTCGTCAGCTGTGTCGTCGCTTCCATGATTTGAGATTCTACAACAAATAAAAATTAATTTTTAGATTAAGTTTAATCTACAATTATTATGTAGAAAGATTTACATATGAAAAATAGTAAAGTGCCTTGTATTAAATGAGCTGATTTTTACCTGATAAGCGCAGATCCTTTTCATCTACTAAACTTAACCTCCTTCTCTTCTCCTGATTCACCAAATCCTTTCTCACGCCATTTGGTTCCGGGTGCCTGGTACCCAAGACGGAGGCACTTTTCTCCGCGACCGCCCTACCAATGTCGCTATCGCTTGTCCGCCTGATTTCACCCACCCTCTTTGCTGCATTGAGATCATTGACAAGCGCCGGCAACGAGCCCTCAGTTGCCAATACTGCTTTCTTAACAGTTGGTCCAGCTGTCGTAGTATCGCCACCCTTGTAACCGAGTTTTCGCCATTTCGCTTGGTTATCTAATATACGACCGCCCGATAGCAGGTTCTGCTCTCGATGCAAACCTTCACTTGGCTCTGACTTTTTCTTTGAATCTCTTCTTTTTGTTTTGCCTGCAAGTGATAATTTTATTCCTATTAAAATCGTACAAACTTATGAATTATTATATTAATAATTTAGCTTTGATCTTTCCAAAAAGCTTTGAATATATCATCATATTCAAATAATTATGCTTAAAAATATGTGCTTACCTCCGCCAATTTTATGTTCACTTGTGTGATTGGGCAAATCGGATTCCCCAAGTGACAGTTGCTGGGCGTTAGGGGCCGCTTGTTGATTCGTAATGGAAGATTTGTGCTTTTGGGGTGAGGGTATTCTACTGTTAAGGGGTATGTCGTCGACGTCACCGGTGCTCGCTTTGCTAGGCACTAAGCTCGGCTGCTTGGCCGATGCCGTCGAAGTTTGTTGCAGCCGCGGCGTCACTTCCATCGGTGATGCATTACCGCTACCACCGCTACTGCTGCAGCTGGTGCTATTACTGTTGCTTTCTTGTTTTAAGGCATTCGTCTTGGTCATAACGGTTTGAAGCGTATTGTTCATCTTTGCCAAGGCATTAACGTTATTCACAATGGCGGAATTTGACAAAGGCAATTTAGAGGTGGATGATGTACCTGAAGATATTACAAAGTATTTAGTATAATGCCGTTACTTATGTATTATTATTACGTTATTATGAAGCTATTATATCTTATGATTTTAAATTCTAATCTTTAATGAAACTATAAAATCATAAAATGTTAGTTCAAACATAAATAATATAATAGTTTAAATGAATACTAGAAAACAAAATATTAAATTTATGACTTTATATTAAAGTTTCTTTTTGTAAAAAATAAACAGCTCACCTAAAATCATATTTAGACACTTTTTGTGTAACAGTTTGTTGCCATCAGTGCCGTCCTTCATCTTCTTGAGTTTGCCTCGGCGCTTTATACTCGCCGAATCAAGCTCCGTGTCCTTCAGCAACTTTTTCTCCTTTTTGCCGATTTGCACGACTGATGCATTGCGTCCACGCAGCGATATGTGCAAGGGTGGTACACGCGGCTCCTCGCCCGAACCTGCGCCACTACTGCCACTGCCACCGACAGCGGTACTCGCACCGCTTGGTACAGCACCGGCCGCCATTGGTACCGTCGCACCAACGCTCGCGATCGAAGTAATATTGCCACTACTCGCACTGGTAGATGAGATGCTCACGTTAGGAAGATTGCCGCCGGCGGTCGAAAAAGCCGACTTGTTAAGCGATTTGTCAGCTTTTCGCACCGGTGGCGTATTTACGAATGAAACGTCGACCTTGTAAGCCGGCGTCACAGGCTCTGATTTTTCCAGTTTTAACCTGTAACAAGATTATTATATTTTATTTGTTGTTAATTTTTGCAAAACTTTATGTTTCATATTTAATCCCTTCTTAAAAAAGTGATGAGCGGCCATGTTGAAGCACCTAAAGGCTTGATTTTGATTGGCCGATTAGAAAAAGGCGCGAGAAATTTACATTGTT
>JAPYZO010013333.1:0-10779 GCA_030522905.1 Torymus flavipes
GATATAAATTCTCTTGTTTTCAACGTTACACCTACTATACTGCCACCATAAGCAAGAAGGTCTGTAAATTCAAAAAAATTTACTCTCATAAAAATCGTTAATTTAACAGAAAACGATATGCTTTCAGGGTTCATATCGAAATTGCGGTGAAAGTGAAATTTTGAAGTTACAGACCTTCTTGCTTACGGTGGCAGTATAAACTTTTAAAATAACAATCTTAAAAATGTCATCTTTTCTCAACGGTAACAGTAACGCTGACGTCCACGATATAGGCGCAGTTACACCTCCGGATCGTTTTCAAAAAGAGCCGCAGCCTCGCCAAACAGCTGTCACGCTCGGGATACAACAAATTGCGCGAGCGCAAAGAGAGGCAACCGCTCGAAAGTTATAAAAAGCGAGAAACTCGAGAGTCGTCGTCGCGGAAGTCCGTCAATTTTGTCGTCGTCGTCGTCTCTGCTGCATTATCATACCCCTCCCGTCGGCTGCAGCAACTGCGTGCAGCGCGAAAACGCGCCGCTCTGCACCATTGCACGCACACCTCGTTCCCTCTCTCTCTCTCTCTCTCTCTCTCTCTGTCTCGCTTCTAATGCATGTGCGCACGCGAGACGCGGTGCATGCGCTAGAAAGAATAAGAGAATGAGAGAGAGAGAGAGAGAGAGAGGGAGGGATAGACGTACGTTTTATCGCGACGGGACGTTTGCCAATGAGCGGAGGAGGGAAGGTCAAGGCTTTTGTGCACGAGCTAGCACGCGCGACGTCGCGGCCGCCGTCGTATAGTTGCTCTATATAGGCTATAGAGAGACCGAGAGAGCAGCGAGCATAAGGGACCCAAGATATTCTCTCCTATGCGGATGCGCGCCGCAGCTTTTCGTATTGAGAGACGGCGAGAGCTTTTCGCGCCAAGGCCGCGCACTAGTCGCGCACGATGTGAATGGAATGCGAATGATTGGCCAATGTTTCGAGGAGGGAGAGGGGGTATATGACATATTGTCGTCACTATAGGTGGCTGCGCGATTAGGTATTAATTAGTCGCACGCGGCGCGTACCACGGCTATTCCATCCAGCCGCGCATACGCGTGTATGTTGTATATACACTAATTGTTCACGTGGCCATTAGAAGCTGCGAATTAACGCGTATGTTTTGGAAACACGCGGCGGCTGAAACGTTATTGCAGTGGTGGCTAACTTTCTGGAAGGAGAGTTAGATTGTTACCGGGATATTGACCCCCGCTCGCGCGAGAACCGCTGCGCTTGTGGCTATAAACTTGCGGCTTTATGAGATGTTATGAGAGATATGGCGCGGATGATTGCGAGCGATTTTGGCAAGATTTAACATTTACGGATTATGAGATCTAGACGATTTTGGAAAAGTATAGTTGTTCATTTATGGAACCGCGAGAGAAATTGGAGCAAGAATATATGTTTGCAATTTGATACTCTATAATATTGTATTTTCCTTTTTGACACTCCGTGCGTAAAGTGTCAGATACAGGTGATAAAAGTGATTCTCACACGAGTATGATTGCCACCCTCGGTTTGTTCGGATGACATACTCGCAAGAATCATTTTTATCGCACTAGTATCGAAAACTATTATAGTATACTTAAAAGTATACTTATACCTATAGTTATTTTTATGCCATTTAATTACTTGTCACACAGTAAAATTCTTAACTTCCTATACTATACGTGCGTCGGCTAACACAGGAGTAAATCAATATGGGTTTACCTATTTACGCGCATGTAATTACGCGTAGTTTGAACAAGATTAATGCGTCGATTTACGTCACAATGATCAACGCGCGTTATTTCTGCCTCGGAAAGTTTTAAGCGCACAAAAGCACGTATTTTCACCTCATCAAGAATTTCCTAATTCAAGCTTCATTAGCGAAAACTAATACAAGTTAGAACACATTACAGAAGCGTCTCTGAGTATAAATAATAGTAGCGCATTAGAGAGCACAAGTTTAACGGTTTTTAAACTGCGACTAAATTTGGTTGATATTTATTTTTATTTTATCCTCTCTGCTTGCTGCGATAATCATGGAAATGAGGATCCTAAAGCATCCAACTAAGCTGAAAGGTTGTTATCGGTGCATTAGTTCCGCTCTAAGAAGTTTAGTCGGTCGGATATTTCTATTTTAATGCACGTCAAACTTTAATTTCGTTGGATATATTCTAGAGCAAAATACTCTTATATGCTCAAAGAATATCAAAAATAAATTATTACAATAGTTCATTAAAAAAATGTGGAGTATATATAATAGGTACAAAACATATGGTGAAAACGACTATTTTTCGTATAAGTATTGCTAAAAGTGCGTCCTACGAGTATATAGCTATGTTCAACGATTTATTGCTATATAAAAAACATGCAAGAATAATTTTTCATCCCCTTGAATATATTCGTTTTTACAAATTGTCCCGCGAACCTTGAACGCGATCCATTCGAGAAGATTTTTCCTGCCTCAGCACGACGATAAATCAAGGAAGTTTCAAATCTCTGATTTCTATCGAAATGAAGGAATTGGCTCGAGTAATACTGTTTGTTTGTTATCGACTTGTCGGGTACACGTAGTAAAGAGAAGTATTTCAGCAAAATGAACTCGGCATTTTCTCAGCACGTGTACCGTACACTTTATGAAAAGGTTCTATATGAGTATAACCGTAGCCCGTAAATATTGTTACTCAAAGCATATATATACAATCCCGGAATAAAATAAAGACGCGAACGCTCTGCACGTGAGCAATCAAAGGACCGCCCAAAACCACTGCCGACTCTCGCGTCAGTTTACCACCACGATCACGCCATCGCCGTCCGAATCCGCGAGGCAGCTCCCGCTGAGTACAGCTTTGAATTCCTAATCTCGCGCATCGTAAGCTCGAAAACCACCTCGGCGCGCGCGGGCGCACTAAATCCAGAAGCCCGAAAATAGCCTTTCGCCGTGCCTAAAGCCTCCGAATAGCCGGCTCGCGAGTATAACGCGCGCTAATAGAACGCGTCCGTCGTCGTCTAGTGCTTTATATGTGTGATGTATACCTATGTATACGCGACGATCGTTAAATCGCGCGCGCGTCGCCGCCACCGCCGCCGACGTCGCCGGAAGCTCGCCGCTCACCTGGTTGAGAGTTGATTTCCGCGATATCAGCACACTGCCGCACTATGTCTGTGAGTTTGTGGATGTGTATGCGAGCGCACGCGCCGCCGGCCTCTTACGCCGGGTGTATAGGTGCACGCCTGTGCACCTGTGCCGCCCACGTCCGAGCGAACGCTGGGACTTTTCACTTGCAGGAGCCGTCCGTGCGATGGTGTACCCGGCGAGTCCTGCGTGGAGAGATAAGTGGTCACGGTTATATTATGGTTTTGAATAAGTTGAGTTTTTTAATGAACAAAGGCAGTTGGCTTTAATATTAATGTTCATATACATATATGAATATTATGTAAAATAACGAACTTATCAAGGAATTTGTTCATTTTTTTCATTATCACTTGCTCCATCAGTGCAGATGTTTTAATAACGAAAATTTCATTGATATTTGTTTTGGTATTCGATGATGATGATTATTATAGACAAGCTGCGTTATCTGTCAAGTTATGAGTATAATACAGAATAGTCAATTGAATATAGAATGATTTTAAATGAATGCTTCATAAAAGCTATCAGCATAACATTGTGTTGTTTGGGTGCATTATTAGTTAGTTTTTTAGCCTTTTCTTTAATACATGAATATTTGCTTAATAAAAAAGGAACTATAATATAATACTTTTTCCAAATTTCATACAGTTTTGATTGAAATTCCTTACTTTTCGACACCTCTTACGAAGTCTAGCATATTTCATTGTGCCCTCACGAAGACTAGCAAATTTCCCAAAAGTGCTTCGTCGAAACCTCAATCGTGCTAGTTATCGTAAGGGGCGTCGATATTATATAGTTATATAAGGTGCATAAACATTACGAGTATACAGGCGTTACTTAATATACAAAACTTTGATAGAAATTTCATTATGAAACAAAGTTGCAAGAGGCTAAAGATTAGATGCTTAATAATTGATGTGGATTATATTATAATATTGGTATAAATTATTTATTTATATCTTGCAAATTCTAGTAAAGGGATTGTACAGAAATAAAGAAAGGACTATATTTTTAATCATAATAAAATTTATACAAAGAAATGATTCTAATTCGGTTATAAAATTACAAAGTATTAATACATTATCATGTTATGAGTACCTTTACTTATATTATGAAAAATAACAACTTTAGAACATTGATCGACAACTTTTGTTCTTAGTTCATTATTAAAAATATATGCGATAATTCTAATATAGCTTGAGCAAAATCAATGTCAAAATTATAATAATTATTTGAAATAACTTTCATCAAAGTTTCTTAAGGCTTAAAAATATTGTAAATAATAAAAAAATAAATTTTTTGACTAACAATCTATAAGTTTATCAAGCGAAAGGAAAATTTGGTGCATCATGTAGTGATGCGCGTTAAAAGGCAATTTGCCAAAAAAGATTTTCATGCTTTTCGTTGTCTACTTCACTGCCAATGCCAAATAACCTCGCAACAGTTTAATGAAGAAATAGCATTGTACAGACGAAGAATCGTGAACAGTCTCCTGAATGTAATTCTCATGTTATAACAAAAAATGAAATGAAAAACAATTTTCCTAGCGTAGATAGTTTTAATATACAAACGTACCATTTACAAAGCTATTTAACAAAATGTTATTAGTATATAAACAAAAATTAATAAGAACAAAGAACGAGGAGTGGTAAGAAAAATGATTGTATTTTTCTAAGAAACCATTTCGGTACAGTTTACACTTTCGCAGTCAGGTAGAAAAGGTTGCCAATGCTTTTCAAGAAAATCAATATATTAGAGAAAATTGATTTATTACTAAATGTGTTTGCACCCAAATTAGAGATTGGATTTTTTTCCCTCATTCGCGAAGATTTTTCGAAGTATATTTAAATTGGTTTATTATTGTTCAAAGCAGAGAATAATGTTATCTCAAAAATATTTTTTATGTCGAATGATTAATTATAAATACTAATTTTGCAAGTAAAAGCAAATACTATTTTAAACTCAATATTGCTATGTCATAAAAGTGAAAATAGTATACAGACAGAGAAAAAATAAAAAATAATAATACTCTTCTCTGCACAAATAACCAATTTGACAATCTTGAATTTCGGTTTCTTGACTGGCATTGAGAATGCCTACAAAATTGTCGTATTGATGAATGATAATAAGCGTTTCTTTTTCACTTTGTCATGCATTTTCTCAAACTAAAGTATATATTCTGCACTTCAAGTTGTCTCTATAAAATATTCATTGAGAAACCAAATAACTCGTCATTAACATTTCGCTATACCAAAACAAATATCATTAGCACAAGCAAACATTCAATCTAATCTTATTGAATGAAAGCTTCCATTAAATTCTACACGCTTTCGGTGAACGTTCCATCCCAGCCAGCCATTCGTCATCATTTTCGCACCGCCAAAACGTCACTGAAAAACCCCGCAGCCATTCAAAATCACCGCAGCGTCCGATGCCGCGAGGCCACCTCGAGCTAGCCGCGCCAAAACAAAGAGCTCCCAAAAGGGGTAAAAGAAGAGCACATCATCCACGACATATACGACCGCAGCCGCACTTACCTTATATCGCGCGAAACCTTCCCATCCGCAGCACGTACACCTGCACTGTCTGGCACACTCGGCACACTCGCGAAACGCGCAAAACTATATATATATACTCGAGCTCGAAGAACGAGAGAGGAAAGCGACGAGAGCTTGCAGAGCCGAAAAGCTCTCTCTCTCTCCGCTCTTAGACGCGACGCTGCACGATGCGGAGGCACTGGTTGCGCCTGCGGCGCACCTTGGCGACCTGCTGGGCCTTGCGCTCCTGCACCGGCCGCCTGATGGCCGCCACGACGAGCAGGAAGATGCGCACGAAGAGGCCGAAGAAGCGAGCAAGCGGCTTCGAGGAGGCGCTCGGGGCGAGGGGGCTGCTCGCCTGTCAGACGAGCTGCTGCCGCTGCTGCTGGCGCTGCTGATGCTGCTGCTGCTGCTGCTGCGTCGCCTGCTGCTGCTGCCGTTCTTGGGAGTAGGCACGTCCTCCGGCATTGGGATGTTCTGACTCGCGCGTTCGTTCGCGGACGGTGAGCGGCGCTCTCTCTCTCTCTCGCCCCGTGTGCGTGTGTCTGTGTAAGCCACCGCACGATGCAAGCGCGCTCGCGCGGTCGTTTCACTCGCGGGGCGCACACGTCACGAGCTTGCTTGCCGTATTAAAGCTCTCTCTCTCTCTCTCTCTCTCTCTCTCTCTCTCTCTCTCTCTCTCTCTCCCCCCCCCCCCCTCCTCTCCTTACACCCGTGATGTGCGCACGCTGCGTCCTTGTCTGTGGCGTGCGCCGCACCGGTGTATAGAGCGGCCGGCGATATATATCTTCGTGTGCCGTGCGTGCGGTGTAGGTTCGTTCGGCTGTTTCCGGGACTAGATGCCTGCGGATGCAGCAGCGAGGGAGTTTTGAAGATGAGTTTGCTTGCGAGCGCTAGGTATTTTTATCTTTTTCTGAAGATGCTATAGTAGTTTAGTAGGGAAAAGATGCTTAGATGGATGTCCAAATATCATAAAGAAGTAGGTAATTTATGTGCACCGTGCAGGTGGGCGAGACAGTGTTTTTTTCACACATGAGTGCATATTTTCGTTGAATATAGCATTTTAAAATTTTGTTTTTTTTTATCTCATATCTTCACACATAAAAAAGCTTTATATCTAAGGTCAAGAAGATATAATATTATCTTATCTAATTGCGTGTTTTTCTACAGTAAAACTTTTATAATATTATGCGTTAGCATTTTCGCACTAAAATTTATGTGGCTATAAAAAAGAATTATCATAGGTCAGTTGTACAAAGAGCTCGTGAAAAAGACATTTCAAACTCCGCATACTTATATATAAGACGCTTCGCATTTAACGATCTCCTAAAAAATACGTTGATTTCAAAAGTAAGTATTATACGGTTCTTCAAAGAACGAGTCCTTACTTCTTTCACTTTTGTCTTTGTACTTTTTACCATCGATAACGAAACAGCTGTTTTTAATACACATGTGCAATATGAAAATTTGCAAATAATAAAATGAACAAAACAAACAAGTATATAATTGTCAAAGATCATTAAAAAACGTACAAATAATAATGAACAAAATAAAACGAAAAGTTAAAAAATTTCAGCCTTTGGCGGTAACTCGCCCAAACTTCCTCGACTCGTTCGCGTGGTGTTCCTCGAATCCGAACGAACCATCGGCGTTGTTCACGTCGGCATTTCCACCCCCTGCTCCGCACGGGGGTGGCACGATATCGATCGGATCGGCGTCGGCGATGTGCTGCGCGCGCGCACACGTTTACACGCCCCGAGGGCGCGCTCGGCGCGGCGACGGCGTATTTATAGAGGGAGAGAGAGAGAGAGAGAGAGAGGAAGAGCGAGGGTGTACAGCCAGCACCAGCGCCCGATTCACAAAGAGCCGCGATTGATGCCGTGGGGTTCCGCATCACGCACACGGCATTAATGATACACATGGGCTGCGCACTGTGGCTGTAGGTTGCGGATGCTGTTGTATAGCTGGAAAAATGGGCAGATTGCGTGAGAGACTATGAGGATTAAGATGGACCGGCTGGATGGGAGGGTGGGTTAGCTATTCGGTTCGTTAGGTGGGAAAACTTCCTAACAAATTTTCTTGTTGGAACGGACAACAATTTTTAACCTAGGAGGGTCGGCATTATTCCCTTGAAATTTTATATTTATGGGTATATTAATAGCCAACAAGTCCGATGGAGTTTTCAAGGTACTTACCATCTCCTAAAAGGGTCCGGCTGGACATCTAAAGGTTAAATAGAGATTTCATAATTTCGTACGCGATTAAGTTTTTTTTTTGTCAACTAATGAGATATTATGTAAATGTAATAAACTCTTTACACACAAAAGAGAATTAAATAGTAATAATTTAACTATAAACAGGTGGCTTTGAGATGTATAAAATACTTTAATAGACTAAAAATATCGTTGTTAAAGTATACTAAATAAAATGCACAGCATATACTTTCATTAGCTTAATTATTATATGGATTGTTTTTGCTTCAGTAAATAGAATAATTGACGTATAAAAAGACATCCTTTATTCGGTATGCGTAAAAATAATTTTTCGCAATAAAATTTATTCTTACATTTTAGCCTCCAGCAGGTATTTCAATTTTATATCTATTGTTTTATTCTTATTAAAAAATATATTAATTTCAGTATTTGATTTTTCTTTTATATTTGGGACATTGTAAAACTTCCGCCAATAATCTACTTTTCTTGATTGAATTGAAATTCCTGAAATTGATTGCTTAATTGTATATCTGGAAACTACTCGTTTTAATGATATAATTTATAAATGTATGGCTATATGGTCATTGCAAACTCAATTAGAATCCGCATGCAGTATAATTAAGTGAGGGAAAATGAAATTATAGACTTGTAATCGCGTGGAAATTGAATTTTCCAAGGCAAACCATTATTAAACGGCTCGATAAGTATCGAGATTGATTTACCAAGCTCCTTTAACGGTAGCTGTATTGTAAATTTATTAGATTTTCGCTTCTTTGACATGCTTTAAAATGATTATAAAATGAAGAAAAACTATTAGTCCAACATAATGAAATTAGAAAAAGGTACGATGCTTTCGAAGTAAATAAAAAGAAAAATGTCCCTTCAGAGTCTCTGCACGGGCAGCTGCATACACCAGGTAATGAAAAGTAAATAAAGTAAATTGTGCATTCAGCAGAGAGAAAACATCATCTCGTGAAAAGATCCCGCACTCTCATTATTTCCGGCCATAAAAACCGAAGCCGGTAACGCGAGAAATTTCAGGCGGCGGTATAAACTCGAGCGCAGTATATATATACGCGCGACAGTGCATAGCGCACGGATATCGCTAGTCGCGTCGGTGTGGTGGTATAAGCTAAAAATTCGAAGCAGGTCTTGCCGGAAATCTCACCGGAAAAACCAGCGCCATCAGGGAGGAGAGAGGGAGATGGGAGGACGTTCACGCGCCCGAGTGTATATGCGACTAGGTGGAGCAATCGATAAATGCACTTCGTTTCTGCGGGCTCTCTCCCCGAGCTCTCTTTCTTCCTCTCCTTGTTTTCGGCTGTACACCTTTTATGCTCGCTCGTATGCAAAAGCGGCGTGATTGTGTCTCCAAATAGAATGTTTTTGTTGCGGGAAAGGCCTCAATGCCGCTCGCGCGCAGGAAAAGACCTTTTTTGGAGTTAGCAATGGTCGTTCTTCAATGGTCAAAGCTGCGTGCGTCGAGGCATTCTTTTTTTTTTATTCAACCATTTTAATATATATTTATAGCAGTAGTTGTAGGCATTTCTGATTAAAGTTGCGTGCGCCGGCTCAATGTGAATATGTAACGTACGTCCGATTAGTCTCCTCTGCTACTACTTGTAGAATACCTATATTTTATGCGATTCATGTAAGTTCGCTACTGCGTCTATATATTTTTTGCATGCCGAGCTAGGATTTTATGAACTCTGAATACTCTAATAAATCATTCATGCAAAACTCTTATGAATCAGGCACGTTTAGGAAAAATATATTTAAGCAAACCTTCCATTTTTAATGTAATACTTGAAGAAGGTCCTTTTTATCATCGTAAAAAGTTACATTTAATTTAAACCAGAACTAAATATTACATGAAATACTAATAATAATAATACTAAAGGAATTAAACGTGACAGAGCCATTTCATTTGTATCCACTATACTTGGTCAAATATTTGATTATCTGATCAGGGAACGCTTTCTAATAACTTGATAATTAAACTGAGGAGTAAATATTTGATATTGAAAGTATATATCTCATGATCACAGAATAAGTAAATTCGAAAAATATACGATAATAAAAATTTAAACGAAATTTTCTTGGAATCGTTATCAATAGTTTTTTCTTTTTCTTTCATTATGAGATTTGTTAAAAAAAAGTATAGTAGAAAAGAATTTTATTTTATTTTATTATAAAAATTAAACCGGTTTAAGCCCTATAATGAAAATATGATAATCATTAAATTGATATAATAATATATAGTGTAAAAATATGTACATTTAACAAACGATAAAACACACAATTATGTAAAAATTCAATGACGAATGCTCGTAGAACTGTGAGAAGAGATTCTAAAATCTTCTTGATTTATTGACTATGGAATAGAAGTCGAAATTCGTTATACTATAGTAGTTCATGTAAAATTCTGTGATTATGAAGTAAGTATAAGTCAGTGTAGTAACTTTAATGCGAGATTGAAATAAAGAAAAATAAAACAAAAATTATCTTTTAAATAATAAATTAAGTACAATAACCTGCTCGGGAAATTTTAACTTTTCGAAAGCAGTATCGTTTAGTTTAGTTTAGTACCTATATCCTCCTAATTTAATACTAAATGAAAAGGTCCATTTTTCAAACTTAAATTAATAATCACTCTGTATACGCAATGAGTAAACATCCATCAACCAGGCTCCCCATTGACGTCAGAATATCTCGGAAATCCCAGAAGAATCAACCTTGTTTTTCTCAAATTCCAACTCCGTAACTGTTGAGCGACCATCTAATATTTACACCGTCTAAATAGTATATTACGACCCTAGGCCAGTAAAATAAGAAATGTCTCAGATCACATGTAATTGTCGGCCGAGGCGAAGCCGAGGTGGACAAACATGTG
>JAPYZO010013334.1:0-13131 GCA_030522905.1 Torymus flavipes
AACGCGGAATCCTACGCATCCCAACAATCCCGTCACACGCTGCAGCCGTTCATTCTCCTCCTTCTCCTTCAATCGTCGCAAATCACAATATCACCGCGCTCACCTCTCCCTCTTTTCTCAGAAACCCACCTCCCGCTCGCGAACCTTTAAAAATACCTGCCCCCTTACGCTACGGGGAATCTCTCTCTTACTCATTCAAAATACAGCGAGCAGGTACGCTCATCATCCTATTGTTCTCTAATGAATCCGTAGATGCTGACGGAAGCGCGCGGCGCGCCGACAGGTTGCGTTTGTTTTGAGCCTCCCTCTTCTTCATCTTGCTCGCGGCCCCGGCCCGCGCCGATCCTTCTTCCTATCAGTTCTCTCCGCGCGCACTCGCGGGCTCTTCTTCTTCTTCTTCTTTTCCTCGGACGCGCAGCAGCGCTCCTTTCACGTCATCGAGAGGGAGAGAGTTGAAGAAGAGAAGAGGATGAGGGTATATAGCGGCGGAGGGACAATAGAGAGACGACGCGAGGTTCGAGTGGGTTATCAACGTTATCGTGCCGCGATCTTATGGGGGTTTGATTAAGAGGTGACGGGGTGCTGAGGGTTTTCTTTTTAGATAGGTGGATCGATGTGGATTTGATGTTTGAGAATTTTTATACTTGTGTAAGAAAGTACCGTTTCTCAATAAACTTTAATTTCTCTATTAAGTAATTGTTGTTTCTTATATTACTAAATTGATAGGTTTTTCTTGAAAAATAGTTAACAAGATCGTGAGTGGTCACGCCACTTTATCCGCAAAATTTCTCTGTTTAAATACAAAATTATCGCTTATTGGCTACGATTATCTTATATGTTATTACACTACTTGAAAAAGCACCTACAGATCGTCGATTTTCTAAAATTGTAATACGATAAATAAATTTATTTAGAAACGCACTTTCTTGGAAAGCTCGCGATGAAGTTATTATATACTAGAAAGTGGACTAATGCTTTTCATAAATAATTTTTCGGTGCGTAAAGTGTATTTACACGCGTTTAGATCGTATTTAGATCAGGAAACTTAATGCGCGATTCGGGCAATTTCCACTGGAATCTACTTTTCTGTAATGCACCCTCCTATAATCTAAAACTGCTAAGTTCCTGTCCGGTGGATTACAGTGATCAGCCGGTCTGAGTACATAAAGGATTATGTCTTCATCCACAATATTTTGCGCCATTACGTAACGCTTCTTTAATCGCTTCATTTACCATGGTAATGATGCCATTAGTATACTTACGGTGTTATCATTTTTCTAATCTACATCTTATAATATGCAACACCGAAATCCATAAAAGCTATTTGGTTTATAATTTACTATTACAAGGCGGAAAAAAATAAAAAGAGGATACTATTATCTCGCATGTTTATTTTTCTGAAAAAAAAAATTTTTAAAATGAAATAATCTTTTTCAAGATAACTTTCTATAAATTTCTACTTGGTTAAAAAAAACGGAACAATTCGTTCGTATCTCCAAAGAAAAATCCAATAATCTCCAAAATTAACATTTCCATTCTTTGCTCCGAAATTAAAATAAAATCACCAGCCGTAGTAAAAATTCCTCCTGCGGCACTGCTCGTGACCAGCCCAGTTTCATGGCCGCAAACCTTGCGGTACCCTCCTAATAGGCAGCACACGTACCTTATAGGTACACTTCTTCACCACAGCCCAACTCCTTTGCGCGAATATATATGGCGGGGGTCAGAGGTGAGCTTCACACGCGGCAGCGTCACCCGGGCTGCCATTATTTACGCGGGCTGCTGTATCTCGGATCGGGCGCGGCCGCGAAGTAAAAGATGGAAAAAACGAGCGCGCACAAGGAAGAAGAAGAAGAAGCAAAGCGAACCGAGAGAAGAGGAATAACACAGAGGGAATACTTACACACACGCACGCGAGAGAGAGCGAACGCGCACTAATACATAAATGTGCATATCTTGGCGATCGCGCTTATGGAAATTCGTTTCTCCGCTCTTTCTCTCTCTCTCACAGGAGCTGCTGCGCACAGTTCGATGCACAATGATCGGTGGGCCTCGATACGATCGGCCGTGCGCACGCGCAGGCACCTGTGCCCCCGTGTGTATACGTGTCGCCCTCTCTCTCTCTCTCTCTCTCTCTCTCTCTCTCTCTTCCTCGAAGGGCGAAGAAGAAGAAGAAGAAGCGGAGGCGAAGGAGGAGAATAGAAAAAGAGCGCGCAGAGACAAAGCGAGAGAGGGGGTCACTGGCCTGCACTTTTAAATATGGAAGAGAATCGGAGATTGAGATAAGGGGGCGAGGAATACGGGGTCAAAGAGACGCGAGAAGAGAGAGAGGAATTCTCGTTGTCATGTAAATATGGCCGCCGCCGGAGCTGTGATTTCTCTGATCGTCGCACTTTCTATATCTTGGGTGAACTCTTCCTTTTTTGATACGGCGATGAGAGGTGGGCCAAGAGAGAAAGAGAGACACGATCGAGTCACCTGCCGATGCCTCTTTTGGCGTTATCAAGCGACTGCGTGTGAGGTTTTTTTCTTTTTGGGAGGGATTTGAGGCACACGACGCGGGAGCTACCGTCTTGAATTCCATTTTTATGATTCCGGTTTGACGAGTGTATGGTTCGGCTAGTTCGCTCTGTCTCTACGTTAAAAGTAAAATTATATTTACAATATATAAATATTTATAATTCCGTGCAAAATCGTTAAATCCACTCTGTTTCTATAAATAAAATAACAACTTTTTGCAAATATCCTTATTATACATTATTCGCAAACAAAGGCCTCGAAGCGTCGCGCGAAAATCGATGATTCACGTCATCCGACTCCCACGCGTATAATATAAGGATTGATTAACGGCGTTATAAAAAACAATTATAAATCAATAATCCCAATAAAACTTTATTATCAATTCCTCGCCCGCGGGGGGCTATCCATCTTCCCGACGACGACGACGACGACTACGACCCCCCGCAATAAACCACACGCACAATAATGAAGCCTTTTAGGTGTGATCAGACACACACACTCGCGTCTATAAAGAATCCCGTCGCCTAGGTGGCCGCCGAAAACGGCGCTATCTCGGCTCTCGATTTATGCGTTTACGAGCGCGCGCGCGCAGTGAGTTACTTAATCACACGGGCACGCGCGCGCGACTAAATTACTTAATAAGGAAAACAGAGAGGCAGACCCGAGCGCTGACACTTTTACCGCTATACGAAGGTGCCTGCGTATATATAATTGTCGTCGTGACACGACAGCGCGTGAAGATGCATTCCATTGAGCTAATTGTCCGGTCTAAAGTAGACGCTTCGAGAGTGAAGAGTATTGTGCTATCCGGCTTTTTAAAAGATTCTAATAGGTCTATCTCGAGGTTGTATAATGGGAACGACGACGTTGCACTCTGGTATGCGAACGATTTTTCGTAGTCCGTGTGAAGAGCTCGCTATATAGCGGGCTGTCGATCAAAATTTGTTTGGGATGGTTACTTACGCACACACACCCCTTTGCCGCGTTTTTGAAACGTACGGAGGTGACGAACTGAAAATGAGGATGAAATGCGCTTACTCATGAGTGAGCAGTGAGTCATGGACGGAGAGGTTGATATTTTCGTAATTGGCACTTGTTCGGGGAAGGCGTTAATTTTCGAAGGTGAGCGCCGAAATTCCCGTGTTACAAATTTATTGGGCGTATAATATAAAAGCTTGTACTTTTTGACGTCGGGCAGAGGTGAAAAGTAATTCGTTTAGCATATTATATATTTTATAACTATCATTAATTATTATTTTAAGATATTCGACTAGATTACTCGGAATAAACAATTCTATATTCTCCACTCTACTTATTGATAACTATTACCAGCAATATACCACACTAACAAATCAACCGGCAAAGCAGCCTCTGCACCACAACCAAGCCCAAAAAGCCGTCACCTCTTCTGTCTCCTCTCCCCCTATCCTCTCATAAACCAAGCGGAGCATTCCTGCGCTCCACTACACGCGCGCGCGTGAAAGTAAAGCCTCTCTCTCTCTCTCTCTCTCTCTTGCGGAGAACAAACGCACTCTCCTCAGCGTCTCCTGCGGCGCACGCGCATACCTGAGAGCCCCTGCGGCCGCACCTGTAGACCGTTCCGGTGTGCGTGGGCGTCCCAGACGCTTGTGCACGCGCGTATACGATCGCCGATTCTATCGAGCCCCTCGAGAGAGAGAGAGATAAGCTTCTACGTGTATCTCGAGGATGCGCGTTGTGTATTACGCGAGAGGCCATTGTGGTCCCCTCGGCCTACGGGTAATTGATGGATAATTACGCGGGATTTATGGGAGGATTTCGGCGGAGGTGGCAGCGGCGGCGGCGGCGCTGAAGGAAGCGCGATTTATGAGTTTGACAGAGGGACGGAGGAGTGGTTTTCGCAGTTTTCTGCGACCGCGGACTATTTTCGATGTACGAGAGAGTTTTATCTCGGGGAGCTGCGCGGCGAGAATTTATTTCCGTCTGGGATGATTATGTTGCAAAACCCATGGGGGGATAAGAATCTCTCGTGTACATGGGCGCCCAGCAGATCAGTAGTAGTATGTAGTTTTTCCTTTTTGAAAATCTATTTCAGAGATCGCAGTTTATTGCACCTGCGAAGAGCGACGACGATGTCGTGTGTCTGCCTGTTTCATCGATAACGTATCGAACCGACTACAAAATGATTTTTTCACGCGCGAGGTGTATGGTGTACGAATTGACGCGCGCGGTTGTAGGATTATTATTGGTTATATATTACAACCGTGGGTATATCTCGGTCGACGATCTCTTTTCAAAACTGGGTGTAGTAGTAGTAGTTTCTCTCCCGCTGAGTATAAAGGTGGGCCGCAAATCACGAAAAAATATATTATTCGCACCGTATATATGTACGAAAATCCGGCTTTTTTGCCTCTTCCTTTTTGCGAGCGGTAAACTTTCGTACACACTACACTCCGAAATCATTTTACGCGCGACAGCCCGAAACACAATAACCCCATTTAAATCACGGCGCGCGTCTCGGCCAAAAGAGCCTCTTAAACGGCCGCCTCACCCCCTCTTCCTACAAAAAAAAATGCGCGCGCGCCCCGTAAAACTCGCCCCGGACATTCATTTACTACGCGCGTGTCATCGGATTGGCACGTCCGAGTATGGCAATAAATAAATCAGCGGAGCGCAAAGGCCTATTTTCGACTTGCAAATTACCTCGCGAAATTGCGCGTGAGGTCAGCGGGTCTCCGAGTGGCGGCGGCGTTGCATCCCTTCAGAGAGAGATAGAGAGAGAGAGAGAGAGAGAGGAGAGACAGCCTCGAGCGGGTCTTCGTGAGAGTGGTAATGATCTATTTCGAGTAAATTACCCCTCGAGTGGTATTGTTCGTGGGAGAGAGAGAGAATGTGCGAGTTAGGGCCGAGAGTGATGCGCGCGCTTGTGAATTGGAAGTGCGAGGAGGATAAATGCTTTGCCCTAAAATACTCCTCGAAATGTCTAATATTACCGCGATGATGAAGCAGTTGTTGGGTTTGGTGAATCGAGCTTTTAAAATGCATCACTATAAAAATTATTCATTCGAAGTATTCAACGATTAAAAGTTTGAGCATTAAAAAATTTTTTTTGAAATTACAACACCTCAGAAATCCTGTTTCCATAAGCGAACAGTACACCATCAAAAGAAAAGAACACCTCACAAGCGCAAGCTATTCTCGTCCTCGCGCTAAAAAGTGCAACCACCGTCCATACATATCAGCACGTTCATCTTTCTCTCTCTCGTTCTCCGTGCTCCGAAATAAAGCAAAAAGCAGCCGAGCGCCGGTATATGCCGCGGCTACCGCTCTCTCTCTCTCTCTCTCTCTCTCTCCCTCTCTCTCTCTCTCTCTTTCTCTGTCCTCCTACGAAATCCCCTCGCGCGCAGGGCACAAATCCGCTCTCGCGAGAAACGAGTTTCAGCAGGTTCAGCGCCAACCTCGCCCACGCGCGTGTATATGTGTAAGGAGTAGAGAGAGGATGTCTACGTGCATGTGTGCAAAGAGGAGGAGGATGGAAAGGAAATCCCGGTTTGTGCTTTATTGTTTTCTGCGAGGGGTGAGATGGTGTAGGTTAAAGATGAGGTTGATGATTAGTGGAAGGTAGTTGATTAGTTGATCCAGCGTAGTGAGAATGTTGAAAAAGAATCGTGTTTAGTGAGTTGGCTTCGATTGATATTTATAAAATCTATGCAAAATTGATAAATTCATATTGATATGCGTTTGCATTTTAGTTATTTCTACAAATTTTATAATATTTATTTTATAATTTATTTTTTTATGTTTCTTTTTCTGTAACCACAAAGATAAAATGAATTTCACAAAGGATTTAATAATTTGCATAAAAAAATCTAAATATTAAAAACAAATTTCCAAGTTGACATTTGTTAATTATAGAAAACCATACAACTTTGAAAACACATATCTCCTGAATTGAAACGTTCCCCCCGAAAGACAGAAAATTAGAATCGATCTTCTCTCCCGCTCAACATCCATAAAAGGAACGAAATCCTAGCGCTCTCGCGCATACATACACTTGTACTCTCTCTCTCTCTCTCTCTCTCTCTCTCTCTCTCTTCCCCTCTCTTGCATTGCGTCATAAATAAGCGACCTTGCGAAACGTACACATCGATACCCACCAAGAAAGAGAGAGAGAGAGAGAGCTCCTTCCTTCTTCTGCACCATCAACGATTCCCGCATGCTGCCGTGGGAGGAGGTGAAAAACGGCCGCGAGCTCTTGACAGGTGAAAAGTTAAAGTTATTTAATTTTCGATTTCCGTGAATCGCGCGTGCCCTCGAGAAGAAGAAGAAGAATCCAAAGTGTTTTTCCCTCTCTTTCTCTCCGCTTCGTCTCCGAGAAATCAAATTCGAGCCGTGTAGAGAGAAAGAGAGAGAGAGAGGTGGAAGATTAATCGGCATTCCGATACCGAAAATCCTCTCTCTTTCTCTCTCGCTCAACCGATCAATCGGCTCGCGCGACGACGACGACGCTGACGAATGGCCTCGGTTAATCTTATCCCGTTCGCGCGTCCCTCTCTCTCCTATCCGTCTCCTATCCATCCCGTCGCTTCCTGCGTCGGCAGTGGCGCGGGTGTTTTACGGCTCCGCGAGAGAACCTCTCTCTCTCTTTGTGCACGTGCGTATTATATGCTTTGGTAATGCTTCGACGGGTATATAGCGATACGAGCGGGGAGAGATTAATGCGCTCTGACAGTGATGCCGATCGGTGCAAGTGTCCGGCTGATTGGCCGTTTACGTCGCGTGTCTTGCTGCGCAGAAGAGGTTTCGGAGAGGAGGCGAGCGCGCAGGCGTGCAGAGAGGATGTAAATTGAGCTTTGTTTAAAGCTGCGAGAGTTTTATTTCTAGAAGTTGCTGATTTATATGCAAATCAGCTGGTTTCTTTTCGATGTCTCCGCGCGTGTGTATAATGGCTGCGGCGTGTGGTTCTTTTTTTTTTGTTCGGTGAAATGCGAGTCTGCGGTTGAGTCAGTGTGAATTCGTAAAAATGATATTTTAATTGTGGAAGTAACGAGGACAATGCAAAGTTCAGAAAAAGGTGGTCATCGAGACAAAAAAACCTAAATTATTTATTTAATTCACATTTATTTACATGCATGAAATTTTTCGCAGCCTTGCGATACTATACACGAGAAACTATAGACATAAACAGTTTGCAAATCTGATTCTTGCTCATCGAATACAAATTGTCGCTTACTACATATCCCTATACATACCTTATCTGCCCGTGTTTATTGCACATTGTCTTCAACGAATAATAATAAAAAAAGCCTTACAACTCCTTAACCTTTATCGCGCTCACATATATATACCGGTACTCCAATTTTTCAATCCCCAAGAGCTTCTGCGCGAGATCCCGACATAGCCTACACCCGCGCAAGTCAAGTGCGCGCTGTAGTCTCCCGTAATCCCCCGTATATCCACGCCTGAGCGCGCACGCGCCCATAATTACCGGATTATCCTCCGTACGAGCGAGCCCATAGATCGCGCATTAGCCGGTAAATTAGAGCGGCACCTCCGGTTATCGCTCGGTTAATAGGAATCGCCGATAAGCCATCGGAAGTTTTTCATTATTATATACCCAGAAGTGTATGTACGTGCCCCTGGAATATAATTCGAATGTACAGCTATACGGGGCAGACGCGCAGTATTCGAATCTGATAAGGAGAGACGCGCTCGCGAGAGCGATCCTCATTGACAAACCGGAATAACAAGTATTATGCATATATACCAGAGACTCTCTCTGTGTATTGATAAGGGCGTTTTGTAATGAAAATTGATTTTTCGTCTCTAACCACCCGACTGCTCGTGCGTATAATATATATATATACAGAAAATTTATACTTAAAGTTACACACGGTACTTGGAAAATCTCCATTACGGCATCGGATACCGCGACGCGATTAAAAAGCGCAACCCTTATCAAACCTAATTATGCGCGGAGGTAAATCATCGATAACCCCTCTTCCTCCATCTTCGATAAAAATCCCAACCTGTCTCGCCGCGAATTCACACGTCCTCGCAGCGTCTCTCGACGCACCTTGCCGCTCGCCCACGCTCGTGTCATGACCGCGGGCGGAAATCGACGCGAGCCCGATGCCCATGAACCTCTCTCCTATATGTAAATCCGATATGAGAATCCTCGCTTTTTTCCAACCGCACACACGCGCGTCTGTCTCTGAGAAACCGGGGCCCGCCTCCGACATGTGCGCGTATAATCAACGCCGCTGATATTGGGTCCTTTACCAAACACAAAACGGCCGTTAGGGCGAATTACAGAGTACATACGCGCGGCGTCGTGTGTATATCCTTCTCGTTCTCGGTATATAGCAGAGAGCAAGACAGCAGGTGCCCAGGCGGTGCGTAGGTGTCGCCTTACACGCGCGCGTCTGCGTCTCTCTTCCGAGTATTATACACAGGCGCGTGTGCGCGAGGTCTTTCCAAGTTTTACAAATCGAAGGGAAAGCCTAATGGCAATGCGCGTGAAAAATGCCGCGCGGAGGAGTAGCCGGAGGAGGTGTACGGTTACACGATGGTCGCGTGTGTGATGCTGGTGGTGTATGGTAACTGTTTTGTCGTTCGCGTTATGAGTAAGTATATAAGTGTATGAGATGGAGACGAGGTGGACGAATTTTTAATGAGAGGAGCCGCCGGTGGATTTGATTTAGAGGATTTTTGGAGAGATCGTGTAGAGGCAGGTGGACCACCTTGGAGTTTTTTTTTCTTCGTTTTATATATGTATATACTGACTTTCGGTTATACTTTGTGACGTAAGAATAATAATTAATCAGGACGCGCTGGTGAAAAAAAAATTGTCGCGGTTTGATAAATATACACAGTTTTAACGAACGTGTCTAATCATCTATGAAATAGTACTCGCACTAATCACTAACATGTGTATAATATATCTCTTGAAATTGTGTATATATCCACCGAAAACGGAAGAAACCTCAACAATGTCTTCCTTCCCCTCGCTTCCTCTATTTTCATTAAACGTGAAATATATTGGTAGAGAGAGGAGCGGCCATCCCCCCGAAGGTCCTTTGATCTAAAAATATACGACACGTTTAAGCCCAGTTCCGCCTTTCCCCTACTTTTTTTTGTGTCATATTCGACTGACGTATCTTCCCCGGGACCCTCGAGAAATTTTTTCCTTCCGCGATAAATAACATTAGGATATATACAGCGGCGATAAAAAAAGGAAAAGAGGGTAGACGCGCGGCGGCAAAAAAAAAGACGCGACGAGGTTAGTGGCGCACTGCAGGTCCGCAGAGAGATCCATTGTGCGCATGTGTAGTAGTGTGCCTACGCGCAAGCCTTATATACTGTATAACATACGGGCAGCAACTCTTGTGAAGCGGATGTGGGGTCAGAGTACTTCCTACACGGTGTATATGTGTGTGTGCGGTAAGGGCGGGTGTATGTGCGTGCCACCTGCTGGATCATTGATAGGAACAACGTAGCTATCATTCGTGACGAGGTTACGGCTGGCTTGCTGTTGTTATGAACGGATAGTGGTGGATGATGAGTTTAATGTGGAACTGATGTATCGGCGTTGTGCTAAAATAGAATAACAAAAGATTTGATGTATAAGTTTAAATGAAGTTTTAAGTTAGTGCAAACAATGTTATCAGTGTTTTATAATTTTATTGATTTACATTAGATTGATAAGCTTAGAATCAGCAGGGGTATTTAATTTATTGGTAATTAAAACATGTTTGTACCTTGTTTGAGTTGCATGTTTGCAAAACTATGCTAACAGAAGATCACAGATGTACGAGTATTTTATATTATAATGAGATACTGTTGATTTACACCAAAATAGATAAAAAAAAAGCTATTAAGATGTTTTATAACTCTTTCACTATCGTAAATAACTCGTAATATTAAGAAGAACGTTACGTACACGCCTGACATGACGAGAACCGACTGCTGCTGGAATCGCAAGTACATACCTCTCAAATTCACAGTCACGCACAATGCTATTTTAGGAAAATTACAAGATTAACTACTATTAGCTCATTGATTACATATTCCCGCGACGCTGCTGTCGAGTTAAAGCGTCGGATTTTCTGTTATTCTTCTGGAAAAATGGATGGCAAGCGGTACGAAGACATACAGAGCAAGTGTACGCTGCTCATTATAATTGGACGCTGATAAGATTAGCGATAAAATAAAAGAAAGTGTAACATGTCTGAGATTCAGTTTCTGCCGTGAGTTGGAACTCTACAGTCAGTGAAAATCCGAGGGATATATATATATATTTATCATGAAGGCTACTGCCACAGTTTTGCTGTGTTTCGTCGTTGCCGATGCCCTTGCCGTATGTATTTCCAGTGACACGTTTCGTAATTTATTGTACTTAAAAAGTATTGAAAAATTGTGTAAAGCTGCTTAAAGTTTAAAGAAAAAAAAATATAGTTATTTAATTGAAGTTTGCGATCACCGTGGTAATGTAAGGCATTTTATTTTTTTCTGAACAAAGGCCGGTCCAGGGTACAACCAAGAAGTCGTCGATTTCTTGCAGAAATGTTTCAATAAATATGAAATTGATGAAAGTAAGTTTAAAATTACGGCTTATTATATTTATCGTACCAGTCCCATTTAGCATCTAATGATTTTTCTGCTTTACCTTAGGAAATGTCCAAAATCTTCCTGAGATTAAGAAAAGCTGCGCGTACTCGTGCATCTTGAAATTCTTGGAAATGGTAAAAATAAAAGTAAAATTACAACATATACTTTAATTAGTGTGACATATAATAATCGAAAAATATGTATTTAATTATAGATGAACCACGATGGAACATTGAACAAGGAGAATATATTGAGTGAGCACATCAACATGTCTGCTGAGAAATTAGACTCGTTTATCGATGTTTGCACTGATGAATTGTGTAAGTACATAATCAATTTAATAATTCCAACTTAACCTTAATTCCTTAAAAAATACTGCTAAAAAGCGTATATTATCATTTTACAGCTGGCAAAACCTTTGATGAAGACGAATACTCATGCGCCTTCGTACAGTGCCTTCAGAAAAACGACTTCTTCCTCCACCTCTAAAAGTTCAACAACAATTCAACACATTATAAATAATTTTATACGAAAATCGCCATAAATAATTGTGTAATGTACTTACTTTCTCGCCTTTATTTCTCCCTCTCACTTCCAATCGCATTTAAATTACCCGTTCCAATTGAGATAAAAAAAACAACTTATTATCACTCGAGTTCGAATATTCCAAGGCGAGCGAGACACGCGATTTCAGCAAAACCGAGCACTTTGACCCACGCCCGCGCCATTAGCATGACACTAGCCTCCCACAACGCGCTTAAACCCAAGATAAACGATTATACCTCAACTCTCGGTACATATCGGAGGCGACTTTTTAGCGTAACTCGCACACACAGTGGCACAATAGAGCCGCCGCGCATTAAAAGGTACGTCTCGTGGATTATTACAGTATGTATACACTCTCGTCGCGCGAGACAGACAGCCATAGCCAGTTCATTGGGTTTTCAAGGTCCTATTCTCGGCTTCTTTTTGCGCTCCCCGCGGCCCATTCATACGCACACGTGCTGCTCCTGCACTTTGTGACACTCACACATATATATACACGCGCGCATGTGTTGCCGCGAGTGAATGAGCCAGAGGCCGCTTATATTTATGTATATACGCGGCTGCTGCTGCGAGAGCGCGCGCGGCTACAGTGGCACTTCCTCTTCCGGTGCAGCACCCGCGCTCGTGACGCAGGTCAGGTGACGCGCGTTGATCTGAGGAGGATAAACTCGGATGCTGCGCGAGGTTTCGTTTAGACGTGGGTGGTTCGGGAAAGTTTTGGAGACGCTGTGGTCGGCTAGTGTTAAGGAACGTGAGGTAATTTGATAGTAAATAGAGGTAAACATTGGCTTTGAGTATATCTCATTTTCTAATTCATTTTGTTTTCGATGTGTAGCTTTTATTCAAATTCGACTAGTTATTAATTTCTCCGTTACCTGGGATTTTTTTTTAATAATACATGCGTAAGTGGTTATTTTAAATAAAAAAAAATAAAATTATCCTGTTAACATAAATACTTAATTCTTTAAAGAAGTTCTGGACTATAATTCAATTTTACCTTTGGAAAACAGTAAACACATCAACGAATGAAATTGTTACATGCCGTCTTCTTTTAAAAACATCCTTAACCAGACACTATACACCGCTAAAAATACGAAAATCGTTCCCCTCCGAGCCAGCATTCTATTAACAGTCCACGACAAGTGCACGATCACCACCGTCGCTGGCTCGCACACACCTTCACCCGACACCTCTCTCTCTCTCTCTCTCTCTCTAACGATATTCATAATCGAGCCCACGACTCTCGCCACGTGCTCTCTCACTCTCCCGTATCTCCCGGGCTCGTAACGAGCGTACGCGGCAAGGTGCAAGTTCAAATCGATTACGGCTCTCTCGGATCGTTATATACCTCTCGCGTTAGCTCTAGCCGAGAGAGAGGCTCATTTTTGCCTCGACACCTCCTCCGGCCAGATAGATCCAGAGGCGCTGCGCGGCCATTACGAGCGCGCACTTCCTAGTGTAGTATAAAGTCTGTAT